>PVJI01005208.1:0-45997 GCA_004026765.1 Micronycteris hirsuta | reverse complement strand
AAATACCATCTAAAAAAAGATACAAAAGATCAATGAATTCAAGAGCTGGTTCTTTGAAAAGATAAACAAGATTAACAAACCTTTAACCAGACTATTCTAGAAAAAGAGAGAGGACTCAAATAAAACCAGAAATGAAAGAGGAGAAATAACAACTGATACCCACCCCCCAAAAAAAGATATACAAAGGAATGTAAGAAAATATTATGAACACTATATGCCATCAAACTGGACAACCTAGAAAAAATGGATAAATTCCTAGAAAAATAAAATCTTCCAAAACTAAGTCAGGAAGAATCAGAGAATCTGAATAGACAGATTACACCTATTAAAATTGAAGCAGTAATCAAAAGACTCCCAACAAACAAAAACTCTGGATCAGATGGCTTCACAGGTGAATTTTACCAAACATTCCGAGAAGAACTAACACCTTTTCTTTTCAAATTAATTCAAAAAATTCAGGAGGAGGGAAGAAACCCAAGCTCATATTACAAGCCCAGAATTATCCTAATTCCAAAATCAGATAAAGACACTACAAAAAAAGAAAATATAGACCAATATACCTGATGAACATAGACACTAAAATCCTCAACAAAATATTACCAAAATAAATACAGAAATACATTAAAAAGATCATACACCACGATCAAGTGAGATTTATTCTAGGAATGCAAGGTTGGTATAACATTCACAAAGCAATAAAATTGATTTACCACTTAAACAAAATGAAGGGTAAAAGCCACATGATCATATCAATAGATGCAGAAAAAGCATTTGGTAAAATCCAATACCCATTCATGATTAAAAAAAACTCTCTCTGGCCCTGGTTAGTGTAGCTCAGCCAGTTCGATTCCCAGTCAAGGCACATGCGTGGGTTGCGGGCCAGGTCCTCAGTGGGGGACATGTGAGAGGCAACCACACATTGATGTTTCTCTCCCTCTCTTTCTCCTTCCCTTTCCTTTTGTATAAAAATAAACAAATAAAATATTTTTAAAAAACTCTCTCCAAAGTGGGAATGGAGGGAACATACCTAAACATAATAAAGGCCACATATGCAAACCCACTGCCAGCATCAAACTCAATGTACAAAACCTACAACCATTCCCCTTAAGATCGGGAATAATACAGGGATGTTCACTTTCACCTCTCTTACTCAACATAGTACTAGAAGCCCTAGCCACAGAAGTGAGACAAGAAGGAGAAATAAAAGGCATCCAAATTGGAAAGGAAGAAGTAAAATTGTCTTTATTTGCAGATGGCATGATACTGTACATAGAGAACACCAAAGATTCCATCAATAAATTACCAAAATTGATAACTAAATTCAGCAAAATAGCAGTATACAAAACTAATATCCAGAAATCGGTTGCATTTTTATATGTTAATAAATAACAAACTAACAGAAAGGGAACTTAAGAAAACAATATAATTCACAATTACTTCAAAAAGAATAAAATACCTGGGAATAAACCTAACCAAGGATGTAAAAGACCTGTACTTAGCAAATTATAAGACGCTGAAGAAAGAAACTGAAGAAAATACAAATAATTACAAGCAGATACCATGTTCATGGATAGGAAGAATTAACATCATTAAAACATCCATACTACACAAAGCAATCTATAGATTCAATGCAATTTCTATTAAGATTTCAATGATGTATTTCACAGAACTAGAACAAATATTCCAAAAATTTATATGGGACCACAAAAGACCCCACACAGCAACAGTGATCCTGAGAAAGAAGAACAAAGTTGGAAGAATAATGATATTTAATATCAAACTATACTATAAGGCCATAATAATCAAAACAGCACATAGATCAATGGAACAGAATAGAGAGCCCAGAAATAAACCCATACCTTTATAGTCAATATTTGACAGAGGAAGCAAGCACATACAATGAACTAGTTTATTCAATAAATGGTGTTGGGACAATGGTTTGGAGATGGATATGTGCAGAAAAATGATATTAGACCACCTCCTTATACCACTCAGAAGAATAAATTCAAAGTGGATTAAAGACTTAAATGTTAGACCCCAAACCATAAAAATCCTAGAAGAGGCCTAGCTGGTATAGCTCAGTGGATTGAGCACAGGCTGGGAACCAAAGGGTCGCCGCTTCGATTCCCATTCAGGCACATGCCTGGGTTGCAGGCCAGGTCCCCAGTGGGGGCCATATGAGAGGCCACCATACATTGCTCTTTCTCTCCCTCTCTTTATCCCTCCCTTCCCCTCTCTCTACAAATAAATAAAATCTTTAAAAAAAAATCCTAGAAGAAAACATAGTCAACAAAATCTTGGACATTGCTTGTAGTAGAATTTTATCAGATATATCATCCCAGAAAAGGGAAACCAAAGAAAAAAATAAGACTACCGAACTAAACATTTTTGCACAGCAAAGGAAAACATCAACAAAAAAGACAATCCACAGAATAAGAGAATATATTTGCCAATATATCTGAAAAGGGGTTAATATCCAAAATTTATAAAGTATTCATAAAACTCAACACCAAATAAACGAACAACCCAATTACAAAATAGGCAAAGGACCTGAATAGACACTTCTCCAAAGAGGACATACAGATGGCCAATAGACATATGAAAAGATGCTAAAGAGCACTAATCATCAGAGAAATGCAAATTAAAACCACAATGAGCAATCACCTCACATCTGTCAGAATGGCTATCAACAATAAATCAACAAACAACAAGTACCTGCAAGGATGTAGAGAAAAGGGAACACTTTTGCAATGCTGGTAGGAATGCAGATTGGTGTAGCCACTGTGGAAAGCAGTACGGAGATACCTCAAAAAATTAAAAATGGATCTGCCTTTTGACCCAGTGATCCCACTTCTGGGAATACAATATATCTGAAGGAACCCAAAAACACTAATTTGAAAGAACATAAGCACTCCCATGGGGAGGGGGGGCTCTGCCCACAGCACCCCCCCCGCCCCAATCTGCCATGGATGAGAATAAATCTACCAAGACATGATCTTCTTGGGGAAGAAAGTTGGCCAATCTCTCAAAGGAGAAGTGCCAGGAGCCTCTTCCTCAATGTGCTTTCATTGGGTTTATTTGCAAAGGAATACAGGGCATATATGTAAAACTCATCAATCGTTGTCAGGCAGTAATAATCAAACAGTAGATAACATTCAAAGAACTCTGAGGGCTTATTTAGAGTCAGGGTCAGATAGCTAAAGGGCCATAAAACTTTGGGGAACAAACTAATTTCATGCTTGGACCCTTATCATTTAAATTGAGGGTGTTAGCAAAGCAGGTTTCACAAGATTTTATGCATTCTTTCTTAGGTTTGATTACCCCAGGGAACCCGCCCTTTCCAACACAGGGCCCCACCTACCTCTGGCATTGTTTCAGGTTTAAGTCAGGCAGGGGAAGTAAGGAAGCCAAGAAATTAGGAGACTTCTTGCAGACAAAATGAAGACTCAGGCTATGTCAAAGCCAAGGGGCAAGGGTCCATCACCCTCTTTTCCAATAGCGCCCCAAGTCCTTCCCTGAGGGCCCCCTCATGACCATGCCTGTCTTAGGTCATCCCTACTTTGAGGAATCTTACCTGTCATTGGCTAACTGGTCATCTGCTCAGAGCCAAGCAGGGTGAAGTAAAAGGGGGAAGAGGCAGTGCCCCTGCCAGGGAGATAAGCCTTATCTCCTTAGTGGCTTAGGGTCCCAAGGTCTCTCACTCAGCCTTAGTCATGGGGGGTTACAGCTTCTGAAACCAGGCAGGGTAGTTCCCAACACCTATGTTCATTGCATCATTATTTACAAGCACCAAGATATGGAAGTCACCCAAGTGTCTATCTGTTGATGGATGGATAAAACAACTATGGGACATTTACCCAGTGGAATATTACTCAACCATAAAACAGAAGAAAAGTTTACCCTTCACAACTATATGGATGGACCTGAAGAATATTATAATAAATGAAATAAGCCAGTCAGAGAAAAACAAGTACCATATGACTTTATCGCAGGTGGGCACAGGTAACCAGGCTCTTAGTAATCACAAACAATGAATTGAACCAAACACACAGAGACTGTATAGCAGAAAGTGAGACAGCAGATTTATTAAGCAATAGTATACTCCATAAGACATGGTAGTGAACAAATTCCAAGTAGAGATTGACCCTCAGTGGCTAGAGGTATTCAGTTCTTATAGGGCAGCTATTTTCTGGCTAGTTTTGGTGGGCTTTTATTGTGCATGTGCAAGTAGTTATATTACTTTTATGCTACTGTGCATGTGGTTTCCCATAATTTTCCTTGATTGGTCACCAGGGAAGGGTGTCCCACAATACTAATTTATTATAATGCTGTTATAACGAAGCAGGGATCATGATTCATTGCAATTCAGCACTTTTCCAGGAAGCGGGGGCAACTGGTCTTAGAATGGGGTCTCTGTTCTATATTGATGTCCTTTGTCCTAGCCCTGAGGCACCTTTGATTTTCCTCCTTCCTGAGGAACCAGTTTTAGAAGGTTTCTGTTCTGTATCAATGACTTTTGTCTTAGTCCTGAGATGCCTCCGGAATTTCCTCCCTCCTATCTCCTGCCTCAGCTTCACTCATATGTGGAATCTAATGAACAAACTGAACTAACAAGCAAAATAGAGACAGATTCATAGATGGAGAACAGATGACAGCTAGTGGGGCCCATGGGGATTAGGGAGTGGAGGGACTGAGCAAAAAGGAAAAAGGACTCATGGACATGGACAACAGTGTGATAATTGCAGGAGGAAGAGAAGTATCAAGGGACTAAATGGTAATGGAAAAAAATACAATACAAAATTTTTTTCAAGAAAAAGTAGAAATCAAGTAACTTATAGAAAGAGTAAGATGCTAAATTCTGAGTAGTGGTGGGGCAAAAAATCAGAGTAGGGTAAGGAGGATCGGGAGTGACTCTCCCAAGAAGACTGGTTGCCCTGGTTTGAGGTATAGCAGTCCACAAGATTCTCAAATTCTATTTTGGTCTTATCAAGCCATAATATCGCCCCGTCTACCTCTGCAGCGCTTCTCTGGGCCTATTCCTAAAATACGCTTAACTGCAATTGAATAGAAAAAACAAAGTAAGGAACAACTTTGTTTTTTAAGTGGTTCCCCAAACCCCAGCATATACTGTTTCATGAGGCACTGTGCACTGACACAGTACTGTCTGCCTTCCTGTAACAACTTACAGCCTCTCCCAAGCTGCAGAGCCAGGAGCATTGTCACTGGTGGAAATCGTTTTGGTTTTGTTTTTCGTAATTAAGACAGGAATTTTTATGGCTATAAAAGCAATACATGCTTGCTCTGGTAAAACAAACAATGCAGAAATTTAGGAAGAACAATGATTTTACATAATTCCACAATGAGATATCCGCTATTAACATTTTGGTGAACAGCCTTTCACAATTTTTTATCTGCTGACACATGTTTTTAAGAAATCAAAATGAGATTATGTTATGCACGCTCTTTTGTATCCTAATTTTTTCACATAACTGTATGCTGACAGTGTTTTAAAGAAAACAGATAGCTGTTAAAGTGTTAAAAGACAAAGGCAAGAATCCCTAATTCAAGAAAACAATAAACATGAGGGATCAAATGCCAGTTTGGGAAAAAATAGGAGTCTATAAGAAAATGTCACCTCCAGTTTGAATGGAAAGCCTTGCAAAATGCTGGGGGGAAAAAACACTCTAGAGACACATATGACATGAGATAGGCACATTTTTTGTTAATCGTCTTGGAAAGAAGACGAGAGAGAAGAGCCTCATTTTGCCTTTTGAGTGGCTCGGTGCCCGCCTCCCGGAGGTCTGGTCTGGAAAGCACTGTCTGAAAGGGCTTCTGTGAATGTTATCTTTGCTGTCAAAGCATGTTGAATATCATTAGAGGAAAATCAATGTAAAAGACATCGGGTCTCCAGAACCCAAGCCTGGCAACACAAGAAAAAAGAAGACCTTGGGCCTTCAAGACGGACCAGAAAAACGAGGATGTGAAGGGGCCTCCAGAGGCCCCTGCAACCTGGTTTCTCAGAGATAAAGAACCTGCTGACTGTGGCAGCAGGCACAACTGTACTTGTTACAACAGAGTGACCTGGAAAAAGTGCCATTCTGGCCCATGCACGTGGTAAAACTTTGCTTTAGATTTACATTTAGCAAATATACAAGGACCTGACAGAAATAAATTTGTGATCTATGAAGGGACATGCGGCCACCAGCACATATGTATATCCAGAGGTGTCCAACCCTTTGGCACCTCTGGGCCACACTGGTAGAAGAGTTGTCTCGGGCCACACATTAAAAACATTGCAATGCATAATCACCAAAAAATGTCATGTTTTAAGTAAATTTACGATTGTGTGTTGGGCCTCAGGTTGGACACTCCTGATTGTACATATATACACAAGCCATAATAAAACCTTTTGTAGAAGTTCTTGAAATGTCACCATTACAATTTCTTTAGTCTCCCTTTCTTCTTATCTACTCCTTCAGAAGTTGCATGTTCTACCCATATTATTTTATAGTTTCTTTATCATTTTTTCAAGCCATTTATTGAGTTTTTAATTATCTTGACTTCATATTTTTATATCAGCATTTCCATTCATTCTTTTTTAAATCTTCCTCTTTCACACTTTTGTGTTTTATCTTATGATTTCTATATCTTCCCTTATCTCTTTGAGCATTTGAAAAACGCTTAGTTTTAAATCCTTTACCATCTTATTTTAATCCCCAGTCATTAAAGTACAAATATTCTCTCTGGTGTGGTACTTCTTGTATGATTTATAACATTTTCCCTCAGTCCATTTTAGGAGGGATGAGGTGTGTTCAGTGAGAGTCCCACGCTCCAGATGTAGTAACATCCTAACAGATAGTTTCTCAGTTGCAGCTGCCGAGCATTTTCATATTCTCTAGCATAGAAACGATCTTCTATTAATTCTGTGGCTTGAGGTTACTATACCCAGTGGCTGGTGTGAATTCTCAACCAACAAAATTATGTGTCGCCAGCCTGGTGTTGTAACTGCTGGTGACTCTTTCCACCTAGTCTCAGGCTGATTCTTTGATGCCGCCCCTCATCACTAAGGGGACTTTTAGAGCCCCCATTTCACGAATCTGCAGCCTTTCCTGACTCCTGACTTTATGCAGGTAGTTCAGCTCTAGCTCCTTCCAGAAGAAGACAAATCTGCAATTTGGGATCATCTTCCCAAAGTGGGTTTTGAAGCTTCAATACCCAGCCATTAAGCAAATTGGAATTTTTTCTTGGCCTTTGGGCCTCAGTACATACTCATTGTTCTGATCAGGTTGGGGGTAGAGTCACTTTCATGGCTAAGTATTTTTTAAATGTCTGACCTATTTTATCCAGCATCGGTATGTGTCTGGAGGTAGAAAGGCCTGCCTCTCAGACTTCCACATCAGCCAGAACCCTCCGCACCACGGTCCCACCGCCTGTGATAGTGTATCACCCTTGCCTGGCTGTCCTTGGAACATAGGGTGTCAGAGGGAGGTAACCAGTTACCTTAGTGGGAGGTACAATTTAGATTACCTTCTACCTTGACAAACTGGGTACCTGACGGTACTGAGCACCTCAAGGAAGAAAAAATGATAGAAAGGGGGAAGAAGTTGTGGAAAAAAGATACTGAGGACACCAAAAAGAAATTTTCCCCAAGTTCCAACTCTAAAGATAGATATATCTTTATATATACATATCTTTTATATATATATACATATATATACACACACACACACACACACACACACACACACACACATATATATTAATGATAAGCAAGTGGAAAACTACAACTAGATGCCAGCTGTTGATCTTACACATGAGCTGTACTCTAAAGGTGTCTCTCAAGGGCCACAGATGCTCCACTAGAGCAGAGATTTGAGAATGTTAACCCCAGGCTAGCAGGTCAGCTTTCCTTAACTACTCTTGTTAGTTAAGGATCTTGTTAGTGGCTGAGCAATACTCAGATAATCCAAGGCCTGATCTCACCAACTTTCAGGAGCTCCAGCTCTCATCCTCTCCCCTGTCATAACTGGCTTCCTCCCACTCAGTCCTTGGGTGGAGAATGGCTGGTGATGGGCAGCGGGGAGAGGGAGGATCAGGCAGAAAGTTAATCACTGCAGTCTCTCCTACTGTATAGCAATCATTCGAGCCCTCCAGACACTGGGTCTTGTCTCCTTCACACAAATGCTCCCAGGGAGTACAGCTTTGTGTTTGCCTTCCATGGTGTTGCATTGTGTCTGAGAGGCATCTACAATTCATCTGCTGGAATAATTACTTTATTTTCATCTTTCTGGTGAGTGGGTGAGGACATGGAGCTCATTTTCAACCAGCCTGTTAGGAAATCATAGTAGGTCAAATGTAAGGGGCTCCAGAAAGATCCAAAGGCTCCAACAGAACTTCTCCCATCTGATCCTTTGTGGCCGGTATTCACAACGACTCTTTTGTTAAAGCTTCGCTCCCTATTGAAATGCAATCCCCAGCCCCTCAATCAGATTTTAATCAGTTGTCAGACACTAACTCTGGTGTGAATGAGGTTTTCTTCTTTAAAGCAGAGATCAGTACAGGGAGGGAAGGAGAGGAAGCCACTGAAAGAGGCTCAGATGATGGAGGATTAGAAGACAGTTAAGCTCCCTCCACTGCCTGGAGCTATGCTCTGCTGCCACGGCCCCCTCCGGGCAAACTTGGTTGTGGACCATCCCATCCCATTTCCTCTCAAATACCTTCCTTCCCGATCTAAACTGAAAACAGCTCCCCTGAGTTTGCCTCTTCATTAACTCTCCTTTCAGCTACTATTTATTCTCACTTTTAAGTTGGTGATTTTCAGTCTTTAGTTCTGTAAATTGTTTGGGGACCAGAAGGAAGAAAAACCAACCTCAGTGGAAATTTCTCAGTCTCCATTCCCCAGTTCTCGCTAGTAGGTTTCAAACTGGTGCCACTATGTGACACCTCTTTAGGTTATACAAGCAATAAAGGACTCACACTCAACTCTGGGGAGAGATTTTCCAATAGTTTTCTCATTCCTTCATTGTCTCTGCACCTTCCCAGCTCTCTTTAAATACTATGGGGCTTACTCTGTCACTGACCTTGTCTAATCATATTGATTGTCAGCAATTACAGTCTAATTGGAGTCCAAGTTACTATGGTAATTCCTGTGTCTTATGTCTTACATTTAAAGATACAATGATCCTAAAAGGAAGGAAACTGCAGTTGGTGACATAGGAAAACATAATTAGATACACAAAGTGTGAAATTAACATATCCAAATAAATTCTGATATCTAAACCAGGATTTGATGTAATAAGTTGGTCCCAGAATTTCTACCAAAGGCACATTTGGTCTGAATGTTTTTCTTTCCCTCCAAAAACTTATATTTTTAGGAAAAAAATGGAAGAAGGTATATAGTGGACAAGCAGGAAGAAGGTGGCTATCCGTAGGTTAAAATGCCATACAAGGGGCTAAACCAGGGGTGTCAAACTCATGTTCACCAGGGGCCACATCAGCCTCATGGTTGCGTCAAAGGACCGAATGTAATTTTAGGACTGTATACATGTAACTACTCCTTAAGAGTTAAGCGAGAGTTCGGCGCTGCTGCAGGGTAGAAACAGGTGCCAGGCCGGATAAAACAAGGTGGAGGGCCAGATCCGGCCACGGCCCTTGTGTTTGCCACCTGTGGGCTACAACATCAGGACACTGCACTGTGTGCTTGGAAGAATGTCAGCATGGACGCTGACAGACCCAGGTTCTGCTCTGTCTTTCTGTGCTTTAACATTTTCACTGATGAGAGCACAGCTTTTGTTTCTTTCTTGAGTTTAGTCAATCAACAATCACTTATTGTACAGGAAGCCTGGAAAATCAGTCTCAGTGGAGAAGAGAGCAGAGCAATTTCCTATTAGAAGCATCTTGAAGGCAGAAATTGTATTCTACTGAGTATGTCTGAAGAAGAGGGCTGAAAAGGAATTTGAGATTTGGTACTGTTGTATGCTAGACGCGAGTAACTCAAATAACAGAGACTTCAGGGCTGAAAAGGTGGAATTTATTGGCCAATTTTTACCTGCGCAGGGGCGAACTCCCAGACGTGTCAGGAGACACGGTGTCCAGAGGGCTGCAGATGGAGCCACACGGGCAGACTCCCAGAAGTGTCAGGAGACACAGTGCCCAGAGGACTGCAGATGGAGTCGCACCGGGCGCTTACAGGCTAGGGTTTTTATAGGGAAATTGGCGCACGCGGGAAAAGCAAACAAGCATTTGAACAAAAGCAGAGCTGGCGGTTAGCTATTGGCTACAGAGTTGGCGCGCGCGGGAAGGGTGGGGCACACAACGGTTATGCTTGCCTAAGCGGGAAAACTAAACAGCCTATAGTTAGCACACAGCAAGGTGTTTACTCAACCTTGGGGGAGGTACATTCTGTCCTTTCTTCCTAGGGGACTTTCCTAATTTTCTGGTTCTCACCAGGTACCAAAAATGCTAAAGCACTGTTAATACTTTTTCCCTCCAACTTAATAAAATTAAAGCCTGCTGAGTGTGTTACAATGGATTTCTTCAAGTCAGAGTTCAACAGTGGCCACAGTCCAGCCGCAAGGGCCTATGGATGGAAGGAAATATGGCCAACATGACTGTTAGTCTGATTACAATAAAAATACCCTGATAAAGACACAAGGAGGCCTGGCCAGTGTGGCTCAGTTGGTTAGAGCATCATCCTGTAACCAAAAGTTTGCGGGTTTGATTTCCGCCAGGGCCATACCTAGGTTGTGGGTTCAGTCCCAGGTCCAGGCATGTCCAACCTGGAACATGCACAAGAGGCAATCAATTGATGCTTCTCTCTCACATCGATGTTTCTCTCTCTCCCTTCGTCTCTCTCTAAAACGCAATGAAAAAATGTCCTCAGGTGAGGATTTAAAATAAAGCATACAAGGAGTGTGTTAAGGAAGCTCAGAGGAAGGCACATGTTTTAATTATGGAGGATTAGATAAGGCTTCCTTGGAGAAAACTTTAAAGGTTGGGCCTTAAAAATTTGAAAGGGTTTCCCTCCTGCTCCAACACACAGGTTTAATCAACAGAAGGCAAAGGACTTCAAGCCCTACAGATGCCATCTGTCCATTTAGCACACAGGTGTAGAGTGCCTGCTTGGTACACAGATGATGAGTTAGAAATATAACAAAGTCCTTGACCCCAAGGGAATTACAGTCACTGGACAGTAGAAAAAAATATCAATAACAATGATACTAAATACAGTTTCTTTAGCACTTACTAAGCTTCAGCTACTTAACATGTAATTATTTAATATTAAGTCCTCACAAAGTTTTACAAGGCAAATACTATTGTCCTCATTTCAGATACAAGGAACCTGAGGCTCAGAGAGGTTAAGTAACTGCTGGTTTCACACAGCCTGTAAGGTCTGCAAGGCTGGCTCTATTGTCTGGCTTATAACATGGATATTCCCATCCCTGGAAGTCAGTAGCCTTGATTATGGTTTCTACAACTCCAGCAAGGAGATCCATGTAACAGAAGTTAAATGGATGAATAAAAATTCATTTATCACCATAAGTAAAGAACAGTTCAAGCAAGAGTAGCTCAGCTATTACTTGCCTGTGCATTTACAGCTTCTTGTGCCTTTGTTACTTTATTTGAAAAGGAGAGGAGGCGAGTGTAGGAGAGTAAATCTAGAAGATAGCTACTAAGGTCCCTTCCTTCCTTGGCTGATACTCAGATTCTCTTTTCTCAGGCATCACAAAACAAAATAACTTTTCATAAGAGATGTCTTCCTAACAGGATCTTCATGCCTGAAAGTACTTTAGTAAAGATTTACATCTGTTTCACAGTTAAATTGGCACACATGCATGCGGTAGAGAATAGCACCTTAGAAGCTTAAGTGAGGAAGGAGGTCTTGGTTTCCGTCTGCCCCGCACGGGAGCAGCCCCCTCGACCTCAACAGAAATGACTGCACCCTTCTTGGTTTTGCTATTTGCTAAGCGTTTGTTTAACAAGGGTTACCAAGGCACAGAAAAGGCCTAAGCACATACTGAACTAGGTTGATGATTCCTAACATCTTGGGCGGCCTTGTCCGGCTGAATCAATGACACGTTGGAAGAGAATCCACTCTCCTCCTTACTTTCTAGAATGACCACATTTTTCTCCAGGCAGTGGCAAAGTCTTATAAAATAGGAAGCTCTTTTTAATAATCTTCCTTTTTCTTGACTATACAGATAGTTTGCTGTAAAAACAGGGACATTTTCAGGATCAACATGAAGCAAAAAAGGGCCTGGCATTGGGCTTTTGACTACTATTTGGGGCGGGATAGAGAAATGCACTGCTTGGAAATGGATTATGGAGTCAGTGAAAATAGGCCCCTGAATTTCTAAATTCAAAGAAATTCAGAAACTGTAGCAAAGGGCAGAATGGATAACAGCTCTGCACGCGGGGTGCTTCTGGGGGTGCCACACTCAAGCATTCCGAAGAGGGAAATAAGACAATCAGTGTGACTCAAATTCAGAAGTGGCCAAATGTGTGTTTCTTGTTGTTCCTTCACTGCAGCCCATAAAGGAGGCACTTTCATGCCAAGAATAAGATTTAATGAGGCAGAAAATGAAGGGGCATAACAGATAGAGTGATTATGTATTACAGAGTGAAAACAGAGGCTGGGATGAGGACAGAAGCCAGCTGGGGTAGGGCAGGGCAGGTTACAGGTGTGGCGAGGATAGCAAAAGGGCACAACAGATCCCAGAGAGATTATTAAGGAAGGTTTCTGGGGAGCTGTGGGGTGACAGAAGTAAACAGGAAAGCCCACAATAACTGCCACATGGGTGTTTCTTTGGTAAAGAGGCTCAGGATATCTGACAAGGAAGAAACCAACACTGGCTTACAGGGAGCTCAGCGGAGCCCTCTTAAGCCGACAATAAAATCAACACTGTTCTCAGGAAAAAAAATGGCTCAGGCCAGATACTTCTCCACTGTGGCTGGGGCTCAGAGAGAATGGAGCTGGCTGGCTACCCTGCGGCTGCTCCTTCCTGGGTCTGCCCAGAGCTGTGCCCAAGGGAATAGGTGCAGTGCCTTAAGGAGGATGCTTCACAGAGCCCCTGCCTTCACCCCCGCTCGTTAGGGACGAACGCTGGCTGCGGACCATGTGGCTACGTGGCTGGCTGACTTTTAAAAAGAGAATCACAGAAATAATTAAAAATCGCTGAATTCTAGAGCTAGAAGGAACCCACAAGATCATCTGAATCAATGGTGGTGTTTTATGGATGAAAAACAAAGGCCCAGCCAGACAAGGCAACTGATTCGACTCAGGGGGAGTGGTTAATTAGTGGCAGAATCGGGACTAGAACCTAGGTCTCCTGGCTCCGGTGAGGTAATAAAGATAACAGTAAGCAGCACAGCCTTTGCATGACACTACATGTTTTTTGACTCCTGCATGGCATACATTATTCATATGGTCTTCAGTAGCCCTGCCAACCACAGGGGATGGACCATAAAGTGTGCTGAGGGACAGAGGGTCCCAGCAACATCTCACAGAGGAAAATGGATCTCAGAGAGCTCCAGTAATTTGCTAAAGTGATGAAGGACTTCCTTTTGCCACTCAAGAGACCTCTCCTGCGCCCATGGCTCCACACTGCTACAGTTTACAGGGCTGGGGTTCAAATTTCTTAACCTGAACACCTCCCGGGCTCTGTGTGCTAATGGATTTAGTGGTCCCCATTGTTAAAATGTTGTTCTTTCTAGAATGCTGGAGTGTGTGGGTTGGTTTTTTGTTGTTTTTTTTTTTTTTCATTAAATAATTGAAAAAAGCAGGAAAAAAGCAAAGGGCCTATAATTCAATAAGGAGCAGGCACCTGGTGTGCTCACTGCACTAGGTCAAGCAATTCAATCCCAGGTGGTAAATACCGTGATTAAGGAAGAGAGGTCTCTGACTAAATGAGGTCGAGTATAGACTGAGTTTCAAGGGGGATTTTTGGTTGGTTTTTCCTTGCCATTCGGCCAAGCAACCCTCCTACATGACTCCTAATTCATCAGCCAATGAACATTTTCTCAGCACTTATTGTATATACCCATTCTTCACCAGAGTAGATGTAAAAACATTCCTGAAGGAAGGATCTTTTGTTGAGCAAATACAGAGAGCATGCAGGGTGCTAGGCTGTTCTTACCTCAGGTCTTGGAGTGGATGGATGGCAACAACAAACTCCAAAATGTCAGGGATTTTAAGAACAAGTTTTTTCTTTCTTACCTAGTAGTCCAGGGTGGTGTTCCTCAGCACTTTATTTAGGGTCACAGGGCAACAGCAGCTTTGCCATATTTAATTGTGGATTACAAGGTTGCCCTGGGCAACTCCAGCCAAGTCAGATGCAAGAGAGACAGAGCACAGTCTAATGGAGCACCCCTGAGGGGTTTGGCCGGGCCTGGGGTGGCACGCATCACCCCTGCTCACCTGGAATGGGAGGAACCTCATCCCCACAAGGCTATACCCAACAGCAAGATTGGCCAGAAAATGCCATCTAGCTGTGCACCCAAAAATATTAGGGGAAAAATAGATTTTGGTGGATAGCTAGAAATCATTTCCATGCCATATATTATATCAGTAATTCTCATAAAGATTATAAAAGGTAGTTTTAATTACCCCCACTGAAATAAATCTTATGGAGGATAGCTGACTTGTCTAGGCAATAATAAAGCGAGAATTTGAATCCAGGCTTATCTCACTTTGAGATGCCTTCTGCCACTCACATATGCATATGAACTAAGACAAATGCAAGTGAGCAGGACTCTGATAAGACAAGGGCATTAGTGAGGTGACCCTTGTAGAGCATTTAGCATTATGCCTGTTGCACAGTAAATGTCTAATAAAGGTTAATTATCACCATCATCAACATTCCTGCAGCCCTGAGTTACACAGCTTAAGCTTGTAAGTGTCCTGTAGACAAGATACCATTCCTTATGTGTTAGAGGCCCCTCCTCCTTCTCATCTCCCTTTCTTTGGCTTCTGCTGAAGCTGGCAGACCACACTGAAGCCAAGTGACCTAGTCAATGTCTCTTCCCTTTCTCCTCAACACAACAGTGTCTGCTCCCTTATTACCTTCCCAACCTCTTGCCTTCCATCACTTAGAACTCCAGGAAGTGAGGTTTAAATAATTTCTGAGAGGCATACTCAGAGTAATAAAGGAATTGTCTACATTTTCTAACTTCTAATATCATTCTACCTCCAGAAAAGTCTCTTTCCCTCCTGCTCTTTCTCCCCCTTCACTTTTTAACACCTTCTTTTAATTCCATTTCCTTTTTCAAGCAACAGTCCTACTAATAATCATAAGTACTAGATTCACTCCTGTATCCGAGCAGAGAGGAGCTCTTAGGCCATTACTTTCTATTCGACCCTTTTCTCTACTAGCTGTTCCACTTTTATTTTCTTGCATATGACATACATAACCTTGAATCTACTCCAGATTTTTAAGCAAGTCATTGGGACATTTAATTGCTTGAAAAAAGATGACTCATGACCCACATCAAACCTCTCCTGAGTCATCACCTGACTGTTAAGAACTGCTGGTCTAACGGAAATTGCAAAAAGCCATTATTATAATAATGATGGTGGAAAATGAAGGGACATTGCAAGAAATACTGAAAAAGGTA
Source organism: Micronycteris hirsuta (assembly GCA_004026765.1). Lineage (NCBI taxonomy): Eukaryota > Metazoa > Chordata > Mammalia > Chiroptera > Phyllostomidae > Micronycteris > Micronycteris hirsuta. The sequence goes on along the minus strand of PVJI01005208.1, from coordinate 30,385 downwards.
ATTGAGGGGATTTAGGATCTGTTAAACATTGAAGAGTAGTCAGAGGTGAGCTCAGGATTTAAAGCTTGAGTTGGTCCGATGAGCCAAGATGGATGACAGATGGAACTGTTGGTTGCAGCTGTGATTTGGGAGGGGCGGAGAGTGGGGAGCGGAAAACAATGAGCCTGTGCTAGACTTGCTGTCCATGAAGGGTTCACAGAACCTGTAGTAGATGATGACTTTGGCAGTTGAAGAGCTGGGACTCTGGTCTAAGAAGGTAACTTGTTCCCATGACACATGAGGAGGCTTCAACAGAGTGGTTGTCGGGGCAGGCTTGGGAGATGCTGAGCCCGGGCTTGAGAAATGCTGACATGCAGAGTGGTTTGAGAAGGAAAACATGGTATATGGGGGAAAATGAGAAAATGTACTGAACCCCCACTCAGCACCCTCCTGTGTCACTCAGCACCCTCCTCACCCTTTTCTTCATTTCTATTGACTTTGTACTTCCAACTTCTTAGTCACCTTGTTTCTACATTGCACATTCTTAAAAGCAAGGGAATTGCTTTTGACTGTCTTTCATACTTTATATTTGCCTAGGGAATACTGAGGACAGTACTAAAAAGGGCCTATCACAGAAATCGCTGCTTAGGACTCTGATTTGTCTGTGGAAGGTGAATGTGAGTGTTAACTTACACATATGTTGCCTTGCCAGAACTGGAAGTACCATGCGCTGTGGCGGAAGGGGATGGTATTTAGTTGTTTAACAGTCAGATTGCTTTCAAAAAAAATTCTACTCTATTGGAAGTAAAACAATAACAACATGATTTTCTGAAATGGAAACAGTTTTCCAAGTCACTGGGAATATGACCTATCTGATTTCTGCCAATCTTTTGAGGTCTTGTGAATGATGAGTTCACATCCCAGTTAGACTTCACTTATTGGATCTAGGTGCTTCTTTCTCCTTTTCTGTAAAGGAGCGAGGGATGTCACTTATCTCATAGGGCTATTGTGACGATTAAGCAATCTAACAAAGATGAGGCACAAAAAATTGCCTGGCACATAAAGAATGTGTAAGAAATGCTAGCTATTCTGTGATTTTTCAGTCCCTTTCCTCATCTGCTGAAGGATGCAAGGGAAATAAGTAATAATCTATATATATTGGTGTAACATAACATTTTAAATTAAGAAAAAAACTAAAAATGGGCACAATGGTTTCTCATTGATACATTTGAAAGTGAGTGAATTGAATTCAGATGTCTAAATTAGGTGGAGTCCCTGAGGGTGCTTTGATCTCTGTCACATTTGGGGGGCACCTTTAGAGCATTTTTAGCAAAGACTCACCTTACCCAGGAGAAGGAAGCAGATGAGACCTGTCAGAAAAGGAAGGCAACTACCTGATGTCATCTGAGGACAGGAGAGGAGCCCCTTGGCAATGTCCTTATCATACCTGGCAACGTGTCCCATCCTATACTGACCCTCTCCTGAAGGGAACAGCATATTTTTTCAGTTATGGCTTTGGTGATGGAGGCATTTTTGTTGATGCAACTCTGTGCTCTGCCTAATTTCCTTTGTTGGCCAGCAAACCAGATGGCAGGTCTCACTGTGGGTACGTCTCTGAATGGAGTTTGGGATAATAGCCTGACCTAAGGATTCCAACGATCTGTAGGTGGGGTTAAGAGAAGCACTGCTTGGACCTTTGCTAGCACTCTTTCCCCAGCACAGTGTTGGCTGGCTAGCCCAGCACTTCCCAGCTACAGAGGAATTCAGGCCTAAACTCCACAAAGAAGAGAAGGCAGGCTGCCAGGCAGGCACAGTGACATTTGAGTTTACAATGTGACAAACATTGTGATTTCACACTCATAATCTTATTTAATCCCATTGACAGGTCTGTGAGGTAGTTATTATTTTCATTTTACAAACAAGAAAACTGAAGATCAGAGAGACTAACTTGCCTGCAGTTATACAGCTACTGTAAATGTGTGAAGGACACATGGACAAAGCCAAGGGTTGGGGTGGAGGCGGATTGAGGGTGGGAGGTGGGGATGGCTGGTGTCGGGGGTAATGGTGGGGAGAAAGTGGAGACAACTGTACCTGAACAACAATAAAAAACATATATATATATAATAAAGAAATATTCACATTGAAAAAAAAAAAAGAAATGGGGAAACGGTATGGAATTTCCTCAAAAAACTAAAAATGGAACTGCCTTTTGACCCAGCAATTCCACTGCTGGGATTATACCCTAAGAGTCCTGAAGCACCAATCCAAAAGAACCTATGCACCCCAATGTTCATAGCAGCACAATTTACAATAGCCAAGAGCTGGAAGCAACCTAAGTGCCCATCAGCAAATAAGTGGATCAAGAAACTATGGTACATTTACACAATGGAATTCTACGCAGCAGAAAGGAAGAAGGAGCTTATACCCTTTGCAACAGCATGGATGGAACTGGAGAGCATTATGCTAAGTGAAGTAAGCCAGGCGGTGAGGGCCCAATACCATATGATCTCACTTTTAACTGGAACATAAGCAACAAAAGCAAAAAGCAAGCAAAATATAACCAGAGACATTGAAATTAAGAACAATCTAACAATTGCCAGAGGGGAGGGGGAGGGGACTGTGGAGAGAAGGGTTTTCAGGAACTACTATAAAGGACACATGGACAAAACCAAGGGGGAGGGTGGAAGCAAGGGAGGGAGGGAGGTTTGGATGGGATTGGGGGCAGGGGAGAAAATGCAGACAACTGTAATTGAACAACAACAAATTTAAAAATTAAAAAGAAAAAAAAGAAATGGAAGCAGGATTCAAACTCTTATGTCTATTGTAAAGTCTCTGAATCTGACCCTAACGGAATTCTAAATGAGGATGGGAATTTATATTTGGAGAGTTTTATGATATTTTCTGAAATTCATTTTCATGGGAATTTTCACCTGCGTCTGCTCTGTATTTACTTAAATTACATGGTACATTTCCAGAAGAACTGGGGGAGTAGACAAATGGTAGATATACAGAAAACCATATATTTTATTATATCTATCATATATGCATAATATATAATCATATTTATATAATACATATACAATTATGTATAATCTATACTACATGCAAGCATATCATTATTTATCTATAGTTATATTCAAATGCAATGCACCAATAATCCATTTGACTTTTCCAGACACTCAGATGTAGCTCATCAAATAAAGATAGCACATACTTAAGGAAAGCCTCAATACTATACTCACCAATCAGAGATAATCAATAAAACCCTGGACCCTTTTTTTTTAATCTTCAGATCTCCAGTACTGAGTATAATGCCTGAAACACACAGCTGTTTAATCACAATTTGTTGGACACTTGTTGAATTAGTCCTTCACTCTTTTAAAGATTCACTCCAAGGTTCTGCTAAACAAGAAGCTTCCTTCCTGTGCTAATGCACAATTTGATTTGCAAATACTGTCTGTCAACTGCAAGTTTTCAAGAACACAGCTTTACTGTGCAAGAGCAAAGGTGGAAAATCTTTTATAGTCTTTCAAAGATAACTCATTCATTCAGCAAACACTTGGCTGGGAGCAGGAATACTAAGATAAAAGGCAATTTCGCTGTCCTCCAGGAGTTATTTGCCTGGTGAAAAAGACAACCAGAATGCAAACCCAATGCAGTGTGTAAAGGCAATACAATAGAGTGTGTGGGCGGTGGGGAGGTTGTTGTGGGTGCGGTGGCGGGGGGCGGGGGGGAAGACGGGGATCCTAGACCACAGGAAACTTAGGGAAGAAAAATAGTCAACTAAATTTAGTCTCGATAATTAGAAACAAAGAAATACATTTGATTCAGTGAATATTAAAAACATTGTAATGCAACTGAATCCCCTAACGTGCCCAGTTAGGGAGGAGTATACTGGATATGTGTACTGGAGAAAAATGCTGTGTGGAGAGTTAGGGGAGGAGGGAAAAGATGAGGAAGACCCAGTTGGAGAATATCTCTTGTATCTAAAAAAAAGTGAATCAAAGAAGACATTTCCATGACTATTTAATTTCTTATTACATCCTGTTCTCTAACTCATAGGAGGCTTTGAAATTCTAGTGACCAGAGACCTTTACTCCCTTGTCACATTACTTCTGTCCTTCCTTATCCTAGCCAGAGGTGTCCAACCTTTTGGCGTCTCTGGGCCACGCTGGAAGAAGAAATGTTGTCTTGGGCCACACGTTAAATATATTGCAACATGTAATAACAAAAAAATCTCATCATGTTTTAAGTAAATTTACAGTTTCATGTTCGGCTGCATTCACAGCCATCCTGGGCCACCGGCAGCCCATGCGGTTGGATTCCCCTCGCCAGTATAAACCCATAGCAACTCTGTTCCGAGTGAAACAGTCCCCGCATTCAACAAATGAGTATCAGGCGAAATGGTAGGCAAATTAACCCCACTCTAGGATAGCTTAAAATTTTAAACTGGACCTGGCTGAATTCTACATGCCAATTCACTCCCTAAATCTCTGCTAATGAAACCCACCTTCCCCACTCCTCCATCAAGTATACGGGCATACCTCATTTTACTGTACCTCATCTCACTTCATTGTGCTTCACAGATGTTCCATTTTTTACAGATTGAAGGCAAGACCCTCCAGCAAAAGTATTATGACTTGCTTTATCGCAGTAATCTAGAACTAAACCCACCACATCTCTAAGGTGTGCCTGTACCTGTGTATGAATACCACTTCATTGATCAGAAGGATACAAATCTGGAGTGGGATTTTATTCTGCCTCTGAAACTCACTCCAGACAGAATGACTTGGTAACCCCCAATACCTCATGCAAGTATATCTCCCCTTCCTTCAAAGAAATATGAAATTTCATGCACAGAAAGGACCTTAAAATTCACCCTCTCTAACCCCCTATCAAATGCTTTAAGCATCCCTACGGTTACACCAGTCATCTTTCATTCTCTCCTCCATGAGTGTTTGTTAATTCAAGGACCTCATCTGGGACCCAGAGAGGTAGAGCTAAAGGCATCCAGACACTATAGTATAGCAGACCGAATACATGTATGTACCCTGTATAATTTATTAAACATATTAAATGTAAAAATCACTGCAACAAAAGCCCAACTCACAGACAAACTAGCCTTTGCCACCTTTTACTGGATTTGGGCATACTGCCTACAGAAAATAGCGTGAATGAATACTAAAAAACTTCATCTCCTTTGCAGTTTGGCAGATGCCATTTCTGGACCCAAAGACTACTTTTCCTTCATCTACCCATCCATCCACTAAACATTTGTTGAGTACCGATTACACACCAACTTACCACTAGATGCTGGAAATACAGAGATAGACAGATAAGGTACCATCCAGAAACAAAAAGTCAGGTTGGGGAATTAAAAAACCACCAACACCCCCCCCAAAAAAAATCAATGACAAAACAACGTGGTAATTGCTATAACTGCTAAATGAAAGAAGTCTTGTGAGAATGTAGAAAATAGGAAGACTTCAATAATGAGAGAATAAGGGAAAGCTTTCCAGAGGGCATGGAGGATTTTTAAAATCAAGTACTTCACTCCCCTTAAGTTGATTTGAAATACTCTGTCACACTTTTCTTGTCCACTCATATGTGTGTTGGGGAGAAAGGTTTGGTGGGGTGTTATTAACCATTCTTCTAAAGAACCTTGAAATCCAAAGTGTGATCTCAATACCAACACCAACCCCTCACCTGAGGTATTAGAAATGCAGAACCTAAGGCCCCACTCAAAACCTCCCACTGAGAATATGAATTTGAACAAGATCCCCAGGTGATTCCCCTGTGCATGGACAATTGAGAAACACTGTCCTGGAACATGAGAGCCTCATCTCTGGAAATGAGCTTTCCACGGAGTCAGGACCCCTCACAAGAAGGGCAGCATTCGGGTCTACCTTGGACAGCTCCCAAATATTTCGGTCTCAGGATCTCTACATTTTTCAGTTATTAAAGACACCAAAGATATTTGCTTATATGGGCTATAGCTACCAACATTTACCATACTAAAAATTAAAACTGGAAAATAATTTATTTGGTAGTTTGTCTAAAAGCAATAAATTCCTACATGTAAATATAAATATACAGTTTGTGTGCAAAATAACCACCTTTTCAAAAACTATTAATAAGAAGAGTACCATGGTTTTACGTATTTGCAAATGTTTTTAACATCTGGCTTAACAGAAGACAGATGGATCCTCATATCTGCTTCTGCATTATAGTTCTTGCCACGTCACACATCAGGTATGACTCAATGGTATGCTCAGAGAATGAGAGTGAAAAATTCTATTTCAGCATTATCACAAAAATCATTTTATCGTGTAGACCCCTGGACCACACTTTAGATCGACCACATCCATAGAGCTATCCTCTCTCATCAGCCTTTACTCTCGACTCTAAGGAAACACCATCACTTTGAATCACACCAATTGTAATGATTTGTCAAAACTGCAAAGAAAATTCTTAAGAGAACCATTTGAGACAAAGAATGATTTCTTGATTAAGTAAGATCTTTGGATGTAAAGATTCCACATCTTCCCTTCAAAAACCAGTTGAGTGATCCTTACAATAGTGTATTTTCTTAGCCAAGCCCTATTAGATTACCCCTATTAATCTAACTGGGGATAGGATTGGCTGCACTAACTCTAATTTACATGGGTACACTGAAAATGAAAGGAAACTATACATTAAAAAATATTGTTAATTATCAATACTAACCAAACGTAAGGTGTTACTATATATTTTCCACACCTCTTGCTACACATTTGCGATGTTGCAACTTTTTAATGAAATGTTCTTATTTATGAAAAAATAAACCTAACTCATGCCTGCTCTATTTTACTCCTGTCTCCACATTCTACCTCCAGGTCTCTCTTGCTACCATTTTCTCTCAGTGCCTCTTGTGCTTCGAGAACCTTATTTATCTAATTTATTGTCTTAACAGCCAAAGGCAAATTGGCCTTTGCTCCTGAAGCAAATCTTAAGACAGAAATCATAGATCTAAAAGGGATCTTTCGGTCACCTAGTCCAGCAGTTCTCAATCCTTCTTGTACATTAGAATCGCCATTGCCTGGAGTATTAAAGGGAGAAAATAAACAAACAAACAAACAAACAAACAAAACAATGCCAGAGTCACACCCCAGACCAAATAAATTCAACTCCCTGCTGTGGAACCAGGCTTTGGAATCTTTTACAGGTCCATCAGAAGATTCTAATGTGCAGCCATAGTTGGGAAACTCTGAGCTATTCCAACTCTTCCCTTTACAGATGGGGGAGGAGGAAGAAACAGCCAAGTTGGGGGCGAACCTAACACAGAATCCCCAAGATAGAACTAGGATTTGAACACCACCTTCTGGCCAGACAATATGACCAAGATTCTTCCATTGTTCTCTTAATTCAGAGTTCTCAAAACAAACAAACAAAATGGATTTTCAGTCTTCTCCCTTTTAAAAAAAAGGTATTTTTCATATAACTTTAAAGTATCTTTTATATACAAGAAAATATATGTATCCATTTTAAGTTTAAAGTTCAGTAAGTTAGACAAATATATATGCACCCATGTTATTACCTCCCCAAACTTGATGTAGAATAATTTCATTACCCCAGAAAGTGTCCCTCCCTCTTCCCTGTCAGCAACCTCCATCCTAGGCCTCAGGCAAAAAATACCCTGATTTCTGTCACGGTAGATTAGTTTTTCCTGTTTTAGAACCTCATATAAGTGGAATCATACAGTATGCATTCTTTTATGCCCACATTCTTTCACTCAGCATAATTTTTTAAAGATTCAGTGATGTTGTATCAGCAGTTTGTTCCATTTTATTGATGAGTAGTATTCTACTGCATGAATATCCCACAGTTTACCCACTGGGTTGCTTCCAGTTTCGGGCTATTGCAAATAAAGCTGCTAGGAGCATTTGTGCACAAGTCTTTGGAGATGCACACATTTTTTTTTTCTCTCAAGTAAGTACATAGGAGTGGAAATACTGGGCCCAACATGACCTGGGAGGCAGGGTGTGTAGAAGAAAAAGTTCCAACTCTGCAGTCAACCAGAGTTAGTTCTGCGTATAGGTGGGGCTATTTATTGACATAGAGATCAAAATGCCAACTTCATGGGCATGTTGTAAGGATTGGAGAGAAAGTATGTGGTGTGGCTCGTAAAGAGAAGACACTTAATGAAAGATAATAGAAGTAACCAGAGACAGCACTGAGTTGGACTGTTCTCAGTGAGGTAATTTTCCACTATAGTACACTGTTCACCTCTCCCCAACCCTCATCCCGCCAAAGGCTCTCCCCACCCCGACTCCTATACCCTCTCTCCTATCTTTGAAGGTGAGGCCATAAGGTAGGATCTACCTACTGAATCAATTTAGAAGTGTTTCTTGGCTTGTTTGTTCTATTAATTTTTAGTTATCTTTTAAGAAGAAATGCCTACCTTTCTTTGGGCAATATTAGACTGAGATATTACCACAAGCAGTGACCAAACGCACTGGTAACTGTACATGAACCCAGAAATAGCTTTCAGAGGGTATGACCCAATTTGCATTTGAACCCCCTCTGTCATGTATTTCTCTGCTCCATGCCTTATTCTCTACCTGGGCCACTCTTTCACTCCTCATATATGTTCAAATAAATGTCTTATTTTTCTAAGTTTACCACTCCTTTCCTACTCCATATTCCTGTATCTTACAGCAGTCCTTCTAATTGCAGAACAGAGGAGCAAGATAAATGGCCAAGGGTCAACATGCAGCCCTGGCTGATGTGACTCAGTTGGTTGGAGCATCATCACATAAACCAAAATGTCGCAGGTTCAATTCCCAGTCAGCACACATGCCTAGGTTGCAGGTTTGGTCCTGGTTGGGGTGCATACATGGGAGGCAGCCACCAATAAATGTTTCTCTTTCACATCGATGTTTCTCTTCCCCTCTCTCCCCCTCCCTTCCCCTCTAAAATCAATAAGCATGTCCTTGGGTGAGGATTAAAAAAATACATGCACACATGTGCACATGCACATGAGCACGCACAAACATACCACCCACTCTTATCTATGTTTGACTGTGAAAATCACAAAGACTTAAATTTACCAAGTGAGTCATAAAAGGTGCCATTACAGAACAACAGGAACTCTTCTCTCACAAAACGTCTCCTTCCTCCTGGGGGCCTGTGAGAAGTAACCCTACCTTCTCCGAGTTGACAAGCCCCCCAACCACTGAGGTGGCTGCTATTGACAATCACACTTCCCCTCCTCCACCAGGGTTCTCCTGCCCTGCCCTCCAGGCTGCTCCCTTGACCAAGGGCCCTTTTAGAGCTCTTTAGGTAAATCCCAGGTCAGCAGATAGCGCTTCTGCCTCAGCCAATTTGAATGCATGCTGCCTATGAGATTTCCTGAGACACTTTCAGCTACAGCATTAAAACTGCATGAAAGTCTTCCTCAGGAGGCCTAATAATAGTGTGTTTCATCTGTGAGCCACTTTACAAGCATTAACTGATTAAGCCACCCTGTCTTCACAAGCTCTTCATTCTCTACTGCCCTCAATTACTCCAGGAGGAAAAAGGCTGGGGCCTAAAGGAACTTTGGTGGGTATTTTAGGCCAAGACAACATTAATACCAAAGATCTTGCAATAGCAACCCCACTTGGACAATGGCATGAAGGGGAAGGGATTTAAATCCGTGTTTATTTAAAGGAGACTGAACTGAGGTTCTCGTCCCCCACAGCCAGATCAGCAGACAGAAAAACTTGACTCCATGGTCCAGGGCTGGGTCACTGCATACAGCCCGTGGCACCAAATCAACCTGCCACTTGTTTTTATAAATAAGACTTCATTGGAACATAATCATCTTCATGTATGTGTTATCTATAGCTGTTTTTGTTCTAAATATCAGTTGAGTAGTTGCAACTGAGACCAAATGGTCTGCTGAACCAAAAAATAGTTACTGTCTGGCTCCGTAGAAAAAGTTTACTGGTCCTCGGAGTAGGGAGCTTAAAGTTTCCCTATGTATCCCCTAAATATCTTTGAGCAAGTCTCCTTCCCTCTGCAGGCCTCAGTTTATACATCGATAGACTGAATAACCTCTAAACTGAGCCATTGCCTTGAGCTGTTCTCTCCTTGTTCTGTTAGCATCTAATATATTACTATTATTACAGCTGGCTTTGTTGAGAGGAAAAAAGGTGAGTGTCATGAATCATCTTAGCACCAGCCTCTATGCTAAGCCTTGAGTCCTTTTATGGAGTCTAGCTGAACTGACTTGAATTATCCTTTCTTTTCAGAGAGATCTTGCATAATGATGTCTTGGAAGTGATAGAGGCGAATGTGTTCTCCAATCTGCCCAAATTATATGAAATGTAAGCAAAAACCTATGGGGTTTACTCATGACTGTTCTTGGCAATCACCTTAAAGACTGCTTATATTCCTGGAAGGACCTGGCTCTGCTCTGCCCTCAGATTCCTACAATTTTAAGGTATCCAAGTCAGCCCAAAGGGCACTCTCATGGGTCCCTCTGCCTGATGGTCCAGGCACCAGTCCAGAACCTAATCTTATCCCACCCCCTCCCTCCCAGATAGCACTTTGTTTGCATAGTAAACCGAAGAACCTGGCTCTGCGACTGTGAGCAAGTACCTCTACCTGATCCTGTCATTCAAAGTTGTTCCACAGTCAAAGCCCAAAATTAGTCTCACATGCTGTAGTTGAAGATAAGTAGTTCTAGTCTGAATACTAGTCTATGCCATATAATCACCAATAAACCTTGGCCAAGATACAAAATCATTCTGAGACTTAGTTTTCTATCCATAAGATGAGAATAATATAATTGCATGCCTCATAATATCACTGTGATGAATATATGATATGATAAATGTAAATTAGACCTAATACATCACCTAGCATGAGTGTGTCATAATGAGTCTTTATTCCTCTACTATTCCAATCAAATTTCCTTTCTCTTGTTGACATTCTAGTTTACAACATGTCAATACTCACACAGATGCACTTCTGTTTCCTATCAGCCTGTAATTACAATAAATTACTTCATAGAATCATAGACTGTCAAGGGTAGAAGAGATTTCAGAAACTGTCTGGTCCAGAATTCTCCAAAGTAGATTGTGTATCATTAAACATTCAGGAACTTATTATGTTTAAAGACAGGAAAAAAAAGATTCTAAGGTAAAATAAGATTAGGAAGCACTGAGAAAATAAATCTGGATTCACCTAACTACAGAACAACTTCTCAGAACCTGTAATATGAGCATTTACATTTGGAATCTCCATGAAGGATATTGTATTAAGGGATTTTCAACTAACGTCACTGGAAAGGTTACTTCTGTGGAATATATATTAATATCTCACAAAATTTTCACGAGACACAGTCAGGAAAGCCAATGAACACTCTTCTAATTTTACAGATGAGCAATGAAAGGCACAGAAGAGTTATGAGGCTTGCCTAAAGTTACCCAGCAAAATCCACAGCAGGATAGAGACTTGAACATAAATCTCTTGACTCTTTTGTATTCTTTTAAAAAGCTTCAAGCATTTGCCAAGTATCAGTAGGAAATACACACACATACACACACACACACACACAATTTCTAATGACCAGCATGTAATACACACACACACGACTTTGTTTAGGGATGACACTCAGTCTGTCCATTTTGGCAGACTCTCCCTCCCTCTTCCTTGCTTCCATCCACCCTGACCTTTACTCTTTCTTCCTCATTGTCATTAAACCTCTGCAGCTGATGCCTTACCCTCTTCTTCCCATTGCCCTCCTGCTCCATCCTTTCTTCTCTCTCTACTTGGCCTCTCCTTACCCTACTGGGAAAAAGAGACATGACCAGGGTCTCAGAACCCAGAGAGCAGCCATCCCTCTGGGCAGGGTTAAGCAGGTGTCCCCCAGTGCAGTCCAATAGGCAGTGGAGCTAATAGGACAGCTCTTTCCTGCGTGGAGAGGTGTTCACCCTCATGTAGCACTGACCATCCTTAAAATGATTAATTACCTGGTACTTCGATCTGGGTAGCCACATGTTACTGCAATATAAAAGCTAATGAAACAGGGAGGAAGTAATTAACACAGAGCATCTCTGCAAATATACATTGATCCAGCACGATGAGGAACGGGCAGCCTCTGTTGGAGTCCAAACGTGAACATGCTCACCTCTGGACTATTGATAGAACACAGCTCAGGCCAACCTGGAGCAGAAGTCACCACTTTCCAGGAGCTGCAAGGAAGCAGCCTCAGTCTAGGGCATGAAGGGCATCACTGGCACATCCCCAGCGCTGTCTGCTGCGAGTTCATGCTTAAAACCAGAGATGGTCACTGTCTGCCCCCAATCTTTGTTTTCCTTAGCCTCGTCACTCTCTTGTTTTCCAATCTCCTTTTACCCCTCAGCCTGTTTCCTTCCCTTCTCTCTTCTTTTCACCCCCCTTTACTGATTTCCACCCCATTATCTCCTATCTCCTGACCAGAGGAAAGCTCAATACCTCTTGTTAGTCTCATCCCTGCCCTCTTAGCCTCCTCAGACCCTGGGAGATCCTTACTGGTCAAGGCCTCAGCGGTGCGCAGGGAGAAAATGACTCACCCAGCCAGTGCCTTGTTTGCCTCTGATGGACAGAGCCCAGGAGAACTTCGGTGATGAGAGTTAAGCAGGGCAGGGTTGATATTTGGTTTGCACAGTTTGGCATGGTAAAAGGCACTGCATGTCTGCTCAATTTTTATTGAAATTATAGGTGGATGGATGACATTGATATATTCTGCATAATATGAAAAGTACTATATAGCACTCCTTACTGTTGAGATTGTGTTAATGTTCTTTTCTCTTTTACAGTAGAATTGAGAAGGCCAAAAACCTGCTGTACATCGACCCTGATGCCTTCCAAAACCTTCCCAACCTCCGATATTTGTAAGAACTCCTGTATTCTGGTGCCTCTTCTATGATCAAATTGTGTATTCCTATTTTAGCAAAATGTCCCCTTGCAACTCTGGGAAGCAATTGCTTTTTATCAAAGATGTGGGGCAGAAGTGGAGATGGGGAAACACTTGCTCTGGTGGACTTTAGTTAAGTTTCATGAGTGAATTCCACTAATATAATTGCATTTTGCTTTCATTTACTAAAACAAGCATCATAAGAAATGTCATTTGCATTAATGGGATTGTCACACAGACCTCTTGCAGAACTCAGTCTTCATTTAGTGTTAATGAGATGCAGCCAAAATTTCTGCTAGCATTTAGCTCGTGACCTTGACCTCAAAGACATCATCTCCTTTGTTCTGAATATATGCATTGTTTTCTTTGATAAATTACAGTGCTTTATTTTGCACATTTTTTAAATAATAGACATGGTATTAATCAGTAGAGAGAGTCCTAGTGTTTGAACTCCATCTCTTGGGCCTGCCCCCATCAGCAAAAACATTGCTTCTTCTACTCAAATGGCTTTCAAATTAGCTGAGGGCTTGGCAGAACCCTGAGGGCTATGATGTGGCCCCACGAAATAACAGAAAAGAATTTGGGTTACACGGTCAAACATTCTAGATCTTAGAATGTTTGATCTCAGACGAGATCTTAACCTCTCAAAGCTTGTTTCCTTGCCAGGAGAATAGAAATAATAAATGTGTTATTTAATAACATAATCATAATGCATAATCGACTATATGCAAAAGACAGAGTTTTAAAGCAACAACTACTTATCATTTCTCACCTGTGAGTTGATCAGAAGAATGGTTCTGCCGACCAAACTCTAGTTTTCCTGACCTCAGCTCAGCACACTCACGCATCTGTAATTAGCTGGCAGATCAACCGGGGGCTGGCTGCTCTGGATGGTCGCAGTGGAAACAACAGCTCTCCTCCAAATGGGACTCATTTCCAAGAGGTTAACATAGGCTTGTCCTCATGGCGGTCCTAGGATTCCATGAGAGAAAGCTGAAGCTTGCAAGTCTCTTGAGACTAAAACCCTGAACTAGCACCCCATCTCTCCTGGTTCACTATATTAGCCAAAGCAATTCATGGGACGAGCCCAGATTCAAGAGGGGCAAAAGCAGACTCCACTTCCTGATGGGAACGCTGCAGTCACAACACCAGGTGTGTGGATGCAGAAAGTGATACAGAATTGAGGCCATTTTGCAATCAATTCAAAGCACATAATAAGTTTTGCACAGTGTCTGTCACATAGTAAAGGCTCAATAAATATTAGCTACTATTGATATTATGACTTTGTCCCTAAATTTTGATGTCTGAGAACTGGAGTTAGCAGGTAGGTATATTAAGGAACACTAGGCCATTATGTGCCTTATGTCTCTGAATGGAGGCTGACTAGGGGAATAAACGATTTAACAGAAAAGAGTACATGTAACCTGGATCTGAGAAACAAAACGAGGTCACCCACTTCTGAGTTAATGTCAGTGGGAGGGCTGGCTTGATTGGCATGCAACCCATGCAGCTGCACAGGGCGGCGTGCTCGAAAGGGCCCTGCATTTTCATTCTGCGCTGTACCCCACAAATTATGTAGCCAGTGCTGCTCAGAGGTCAGGGTTATGATTGCTTCTAGTTTCAGACTTGGGAGTCTTGGCTCCCTGTACAGACTTCGCTATGCTCTCTGCAGAAGCTAGCCTGGCTTAGGCACATAGCAGTGGAGGAAATGTGGACTAAGAGACAAGGCATAGGCTTCTGAGCTGGACTTCTCAGCTGTGCGTGGCTTTTATGAGCCTCAAGTGAGATTTATATATGAAAATATTTTTTACAAAGTATTTCATACTAAAAAGTGTCCAGAACATTTCAAAATGTACTAAGTTATTGGTAAAATTATTTTATCCTTGTCAACCACAGTCTACCAGTCCATCCTCAGGAAAATCCCTGTAGTGTTGACTAGAGAGTTATGGTGGCCACTAAGAAAGACCTTTAGCTTTTATCTAGAGTGTTTAGTACGAGTTCAAAATGAGGACTCAAGGACATGCCGGAGCAATACAGAAAAGAAAAAAAAAAAAACTATATATGTAGTCAGAAGGACTAGAGTCCAGATATTAAGTAGGCAGCCTGTTACCTTCTCTAAGCCTCCATTTCCTTATCTGTAAATTGGGAGGTTGTGAAAACCAAATTAGGACTATGCCTGTAAAAAGCATTTTGCAAATTGTCTTTCAGTATACCAACTGTAAAGAACTATACAAATATAAAATCATTAGTGCCTGTTACCCAGTTAGTTTCCTTCATCCATCTTCTCTTCTCCTTTACCTCCCAACTACCATCCCTCCCTTTCTCCTTCTCTCCCTTTCCTCCTGGAAACGGTGTGAGTGAAATCTGGGGTGCAGGACACAGAGCCTTTCATGACAACAAAAACACCCTAGGACATGCAAAGGGGCACCCCAATTCACAAACTATCGCATGTGGCCAATGAAAAGCACTCCTGCAGAGGACAGACCCAGGAAGAAAACCACCCCCTTACACACATACTCCAGAGCCCGTGATAATAACAGCATGACTAATAGTGAGAATGGTAGACGGGGAGCAAGTGAATAGGAGATGAAGAATCACTGAAAAGTTTAAAATCAAGAGATGTAGAATTTGACCCTAATATTGTCTCACCACTTGTGGCCAGCACCAATCATTTTTATTAACAAAGACCCTTGTCCTTTTCTCCAAGGAGATGAGGGCTGGGGAGGAACTTGGGAAGATGCAGGCATAGCAGAAGAGAACATTTTGGCAGAACACAGGGGACAAAGCTATGACTTTGACTCTGGAAAAGGCTGAAATCTGTGTCATCTGTCACCGAGCCCAGCCTCTCCTTTGTATCCTTTTCTCACTTTGAGGTGTTAAGTAGTCCCCAGTCTCATCTGGCTCCCCTGTCACATCCAGATAAAGCTGGAGGTGACCGATTCCAGTTCCATCCTTTCCTGAGAGGATGCTATTGTTCTCAGAGCATTTGAAATGTGCTTTCTAACTGGGGAAAGAGAAGAATTAGTAAGCAGTTGGGAGGACTTGTGTCGTTGTCAAAAGCTCTTCCATGACTGCTCTGAAAAAAATATCCTTCCATAATTCTACAGTGTGCAAAATTCCGCCATACCTCTGCCATGCAGATTCCATCAGGAAGTTGAGACAAAGTGTTGTGCATTTTAAGCCTTTGACTTATTGCCCAAGACGTGCCTCCCCCCAGTTTGCACATGGTGGCCCTAAGAATCCAAGGCATTTCCACTAGTAATATATCTATTCAAGGATCCAACTGTGGCCCTTTGAAATAGTTTCCCAACTGCAAAGAGGAATAACCTGAAATCATAATTGGTCCTCTAATCTGAAAAATTATATCATGGAAACAAAACCCAGCTAAGCTCTCTTCCACGTGTATGACTGAGCAGAAGTTATAAACAATAAACAACTTCACCACCCAGCAACCAGGTAGAGATGAATGGCAACAATTTCAAGTATTTTTTTGGATGATGAATGACTTGCTTCAGAAAAAAGAAAGAAAATCACAAAATGGGTGAAGCACTCAGAGGGACCGGTAGGATTGAGTAGTTACTGGTTTATTTCCTTGAGCCAGGATAAATGTATCATCACAGCCACCAAAGCAGGGAATTACAAGGGGTAGAGGTGAGTTGTCACTTGAGTATCCTAGTTGCTGCACACACACACTTACAACTGCTTTTCTGAAATCCTCAGCCTTTATTCCATTTGATGCTGATCACTTGACGGCACAGAGTCCCAGACAACTGGAAATCAGTGTTCTTCATCACTGCCTTCATACTTCACTGAGGGGTGCAAAGTGGTGAGGGGAAAAAACTCATGAATAAAGAAATGTACTTTAACTAAAAGAATATACATCAAAAAACTCATCAGGGTGGATTTTTTTAAAGTCAATACTGTATTTTCAGGCAATGTTTCTCTCTTTATCACTCTGCCTTTCCAGAGTTGACCTTTTGTGGATGAAAGATTACCTATTGATCCATAAATAAGGTTTTCACAATACTCCCTTGCCTTTGCATCCTGTCTATGGAATTCTTAGGTAGCTGGATGTTGCTTTTTGCTATTCAAGAAACCATAATTCCAGTTTAGCAAAACCTTCACGCAGACCGGTAGGTCCCCATGTAACAGACAACCATCTTCCACTCACATTTGAGCCAGTTAGACTTCCTTGGGATGTCTGCTAATGGCAACCGCCTATCTGCTTTCCCCAGCTGGGGGTAACTCCTGGAGATTCTTCACTGGGACTCACCTCAGCAAGTCAGGCTATCTCTTTCCCATCCCTAAATTCCTCTCTCTCTGCATTCCTCTCTTTCGTTTGGCTTGTAGGGTTAATGAAAGTAGCTTCTCTAACTATAAAAACATTTTTTTTTTTTTGGACACTGCATGGCCAAGCAACAGAGGGCAGGGACTAGAGAAGCAGTACACAGTGGCAAGGAAGCACACAGGTTCCAGGGCCACCTGTCTAGGCTCAGGTGTCAGCTCCTGCCCTTGTTAGTTGTGTGACCTCGAGTAATTAGCTTAACTTCTCTAAGTCTCAGTCTTCCTTTCTTTAACCTAGGAATAACATTGTTTGCATCCCTGCGTTGTACTAAATGAAGTATTTGGCAGAATGACTAACATTTAGAAAATTCTCAATAAATGTTAGCAATTCTTATTAAATCTCTGACCCTGTGACTTATTAACTAAGGGAGCCCATGTAAGATACTTCATCTCTTTGTACCTTAGTTCTCTCCTCTGCTTAAAAGAATAACACCTACCTTTTGAGAGTGTTGTAGGAATTAATTCAATAATAATAATCATGGTGGTGATGGTAGTGATGGTGATCTCTCTTTCCCCTTCCAATATTTCTAAGGTTTTGAAAGCCTCTTTAACTGTTTCTTTTGGATAGAATCCACTGAACAGCATTCAAACATGGAAATATATCATTTGTATTTTTCTAAGGACGAAGGCATCCTTCTTACTAAACTGCTGACATGCCCAAAAAGGCCCTTTCAAAAAACAAAGGTACATTATCCTACAGAGTTCTAATGGAGGTCCCCTAACCTCCCTTTATGTGTATTTCCAACACCAGTGGTCCACAATTTCTCTTACCACCTCAATCAAAATGAATTTTAGTTTTTCACACTGCCAGCTGGTTGGCTAATGCATCCCACTTTTATGTTGATTTACAATTTAATGCTTTTTTTTTTTATCATACTTCATTGCATTTGAACCTCACCACAATCCAAGGAGTAGGCAGCACAGTAAAAGCATGTGCACTTTATAGAAGTTAGCCTTCCCTGTGGGTCCCTGGTTACAGGGCTTTTCTGAAGGAAGATGCAGTGCCCCTACAGAGCGTATTACTCTGATACATTGGGTATTGAGCAACGTTTGGCTTTCTGTGGTGGCTCAGAAAGGATATATATTAGAGTTCATATTTAGGCATATGGCAGCTTCATACACGGTGGAAAGGATTGGTACCTCCCCGTTTCTCCATCACTTTGGACGTGACTTGGCCAATCAATACAAATTCATTTGTTCAGCCAACACTCACTTATTGAGCTCACACTACGTCCCAGACTTTGTTGTGGCTGTTGGGTGTACAGAGGATGACAAGACAAGTAAAGCCTCTACACCTATGGAGCTTACACTCTAGCTGAGGAGACGAACAATGCTAGATAATGCCATGTGGCGATCGTGGCATAGTGAGAAATAAAGCCAAGAAAACAGAGAGTGAGGCTTTAGAAAGGGAGCTGGAGAAAGGATGGAGGGCCCTGGGAGAGATCCAGCAGCCGTCTGCAGACAGCACTTGCTCACCGCAAGGGGCTCTGTCTTTCGAAGGGAAGAAGGACTATCAACCGTTAACCCCTGAAAACAACAACAGATCTGCAGAGTTGTGTGGCACTGATAATAGACAAGAAGACTGACCCAGTGCCTTGGGCTGGACTCATCAGGGAAAGCTTCTTGAGGATAAAGTGAACTTAGCTCCAATTTGAAGGATGAATAAAATTAGAAAAGACAGTAAAGAAGAAGAAATTTCCCATGAAAGAAAGAGGTGAGGAAAAACCAAGAATGCGAAAGGGCCATTGTGGAGTAGTCAGAGGATGAGAAGAAACTGAGTCCCCACTGAAAAGCTGTGTTCTGGGAAGAAAGAAGTATGACTACGTTTGGACAGGCAAGGTTGGGTAAGATTGGAAAAAAGCATTAAAGCAGGGGAGTTTAGGTCTAACACAGTAGGAAAGAGTAAGCCGTAAGACATTCTTGAGCAGAAGAGTGACATGATGACATTGACTTGGACTGTAGATTGACCACTAGGAGGGGACAGACATACTCACGGATGTCCTGCTAAGAGGAAGTTGCCATAACCCAGTGTACATTATTGGTGGCACCTAAAGAAACAGAAAGGTAATAGGGGACACATTTCCAAACAACTATCACTGGTATATGATTTACCTCTGTGTCCAACATGGACGCAAGTGACTGCAGTGATTTTTGCCCTCTGACCTCTGTAAACCCAAAAGCATCCCTCTGCCGGTGCCTGCCACACAGAACCATCCCGCAGACAGCACACATCAAGAATGCAATCTGGAATCACTGTAGAGGACACATGGACAGGACTAAGGGGGAGGAGGGAGGCTGGGGGGGGGGGGGAGGTGGGGCTGGAGGGGAAGGGAGGAGGGGAAGGGAGAGGATGCAAATAACTAATTGAACAAAAAATAAAAAAAAATGTTAAAAAAAAAAAAAGAATGCAGTCTGGGCCAGAAATAATCTTACACAGGAACTGTGAGGATTGGAAAGAAAGTATTAGCCATCTCCCTGGCTGTCAGTGTTGTATCTAAGGACGTTGTCATGACTACGAGGGTGTTTGGGCACAATGGAAATCATACAATTGCTTCTTTTTATCACTAATCTATTTAGCACAGCCACCTTTGCCTGCCATTGTCAACTCCGGGAAAATATGGCCAGATTTTCCTTCTAGTTCAGGATGAAATTTTGGCCTGAGCATGTCAGTGTAAGGAGGGCAAGGACCTTCTCTTGTCTGAGGTCCTGATCTTAGACATGGTGACATTTCTGTGCCACTAACCTCCCTCCTTGTTCCTCTAACCTGTTCGCTGTGTTCTCTCCTGCAGGAAGCCCAGGTCTTTTTCATCAGCGAGATAATTATTTAACCCTTTAATTCACATCAATATGTTTAGGTCTTGATATTTTTCTTTCCAGGGGAATTTGCATTTTTAAAAAAGAAGCCTGAAAAAGGCACTGCTAAAACCCCAACGTTGAGCGTGATGGACTCCCAGGCAAGGGTCCCTGAGAGGGAGAGAAAAGTCCCCATAGGAGCCACTCACATAGCATACGGATAACCACCCCCACCAGCCCCCTACAGAGTCTCCGAGTCATATTTTCACAGGATACACCTTCTTATGAGGTAGGTGTATCCTTTTCTCATAGTTTGGAAATAATATCTGTCTTTGTCATCAACAGAAATTAGATATAAGGACAAGTCTAGAGAAGACTCAGAGGAAAAAAAAAAAGAATCTCAGATTAGCTGTGTAAAATTAGCCGGATTTCTTCCTCATTGGTAGTATCACCCCCGGACAATGATGAACTAATTCCTTTAAGTATCAGTGTCTTCATCTGCAAAATGGAAATAACAGAATATGCTTCAAGAGATTAGTCAGATAAGGGAAATGGAAGCTACGTCCCCTGTGACCTCTTCAAGCCCTCAAGCACTTGGTGTCTAACTGTAACCTTCACCACCCTGGGGCCGCCAGTGTTACCACCTGTCCTGAGGTGAGCACAGCGTGGAAGGAGAAAGTGGAAGGGCCTAGCGTGGAAGGAGAAAGTCCTCTGGGAGATCCAGCATCTTGTAAACTTCTTTATTTCCCAGATCAGGCTCTTCTTCCCAAGCATTCAAGCTGAGGCCCTAAAGGCACATTAAAAAACATAAGCCACCTATAAATTACTCTCAAAAGCTCAACTGAAGCTAAAGGAGAGTGGTAGGAGGCATCCCTGCCACTTGGGTCCCTCACAGATGAGCACAGCCAGCCACAGCAGGGCCCGTGGAGGTGAGGCATAGGAGACAGACAGCATCCAGGAGGCACTGGGGCTGGCCTGGGAGGGACCAATCACAAATCCCCGGCAGGGCCTGCCTCCAGCTCTGGCAGGAGGGAAGATACCTTTGTGGGCAGAACCTGAAGGGATGTCAGGGGAATCACAGCCCCCCCCCGGAAAATAAACAACTGCTTCTTTTCCTACCACTGCAACCTCCATGTCAGGAGGTTTAAAGGGTGCTTTTGTCCTTACAGACTCTTTTAGATTTGCAATTATCCCCGGGAGAGGCCACACACTAAGAGGTCAGAGCTAACACCGGAACTGTCAGCTCCATCTCTGCAGGGATGAGGGCAGCCCCTGGAAGCAGAGATGGGCCAGGGGAGGCTGGGCAGTGCAGTGAGCCGCAGGGGCAGGCAGGACAATGAGAGGAGGGAGGACATTGATTCCTGTTACCAGATTCTGTGCCACTCCAGGGTGGTGACCAGGTTCCCTTCATCTCCATATCCCCAGCGCACGACCCAAAAAGGGTGCTCAACTGTTCATTTTTCTTCTTTGAGAGGGTCCTGGCTGTGATACAGACCTCTCGCGCACCTGGTTTTCTAATCACTCTGCAGCACTTGTTGAGGGACCCGTTATTTTCCTCTCTGCTTTCATCCATCTCATCTGCTTTATCTTTCACTATGTGTGTGAACACAGTCATGTTCTAGGTGATGCTCCCAAGCTCAGTTTGTCCTCTGGAAAGGTGCGGTCTTCTCCATGGGTACGGCTGCAGGAGGAAGGTGGTTCAGGGGCCGCCCCAGTCAGCGGGATCAGCTGGCTCAGGACCGGGGGGCAATGCAGTGACAGGGGGTGTCACCCCCTGGTTCCACTGACCTCTAATCTAGAACAAAGGCTGTGTCCAATTCATTTCTGAGCCCCCCCAGAGTACAGAGTCTCCCACAGATAAGCCCCCACACAGTTGATTCTTAATGAAAATGTGGGCCTGGGTTCGAGCCTTTCTATTTGGGTAGTGGAAGGGAAGCAACTGCTGTTTTTAGAGAAATATCTTGGGGCGTTACAGAGTGTGAACGCTGCAGTGACAGATGCTCTAATGAAGATGTGTTCATCTCCAGCAGACACTACACACACGTTCTGCTGCAGTTTAACCATGAGCTCACCCACAGCACACACCCCACACGTGATGTCTAGCTCAAGAGGAGATGAGCGCCCCTCACCAGTTCGGGAAAAGATAGCAGTGCTAGGAAGAGGGAGCAGGATGTTTGAGGGGCATGTGAGGGAAGAAACTAGGCAGGCAGCCTCTCTCACAAAGGTCACCCAGGACAGTCTCTCAAGACAAGGGCCGAACCACAGGAGCCACCAGGACCCAGAGTCACTCGGCAAGACACCAGGGAAAAGCTCCTCTCTTTATAGAACAGCCACACACCCAAGTTCCAGCCGTGGTCCTGCTTGTGAGAACTTTTAAGCAAGGAACCAGGCTTCTCTGGGCTGCAAGTAAAGCAGAGAGAAAAAGAATGGCTCTAGCTCCTTCAAAACGTTGTCAGGAAGGGAAAAGATGGGCGAAGTGAGACGGAGTGTGGGAGCACTTTGAAAATTCAAAACAGCAAACAAGTGCAAGCACTGCTAATTGTAGGAGGCGTTGCCGGGTGGGGTGGGGGTGGGAATGGAATCATAATTCACTGAGTACTTTCACTTCGTATTAACTTACGTAGTCTTTGAAAAACCCTGTAAGATATTTACTGGTGGTTCCACCTGACGGCGGAGGAACTTGAGGTTTGGAGATGACTGCATTGCCCAAACTCACAAAATGGGACTGAGAAATGATCTTGGCGCAGGAGGACAGGCAAAATGATACATGTGTCAAACATATACTTACTACGTGGCAGACTCAAAACAAGGTATTTTATTCACACAGCTCATCTCAGCTTCCAGTCTTCCAAAACAGCGAGGCATGTATTTCCCCCGATTTACAAAGGAGGATGTTTGAAACTCAGAGATTATGTAGTGGGTATAACTGAGATCTGAAGCCAGGAATCCCTGACCCCAGCCCAGTCGCGCCTGCTCTCGGGCACGCCACCGCGGGAGGGGCGCAGGGTGCGGGTGGACCCAACGTAAGTGCACCCGGGGTTCTGAGCACAACATCAACACCTTATCAATGTTTGCCGTTTGGAACCTGGGATCATCTATCAGGCTACGTTGAAAAGTTCCTAAGAAATAGCTTTCTAAATAAGTAATGTTAGAAATTAGTTTTGGGGAGTGCAAACTGTTTAAAACATTAACACTTTTGCGACTCCCCTATGCAATTTAAAAGTAACTGTTTGCCGCAAATCGGTAGCTTGATTAGTTGCTCTTACATCAGTATCCAGGAAGGTCTCGGAAGACTGCGTCTTGGCAATGCTCTGTCAGCAGTGAGTCCAACCTGGGAAAATCTTTAGGTTTTAAAAGTCCTCATTAGCCAATGTGGTATAATGGAAAGAATATCACCAAGAGGCATGGGAATCCGAATACCTGGCTTTTTTCTTCCACCTTCTACCAGACAAGTTAACTGAACCTCCCTGAGCCTGTTTCCTCATACACAGCTTGGAGCTAACACACCTTCCTCACGACTGTGGACAGGCTTAAAGGACTTTAATGCAGACAAGACATTTACAACTGTGCCAACACGGGGACAAGATAATTGGTAAATGTAACTATTATTCTTTCTGCCTCAAGTCTAGAAATGTGGGTGATTGGTCTGCTCTTCACAAGCACTGCCTCCCTTATCTATGAGATAAAGATCACAAGTCTGCTCACCTTAGAAATGCACTGTAAAGTCAAATGAGATAATACGAAATAACTGTCAGTTATATGTTCTAGACAAATGTAACACAAGGTTATGTTCCAGTCTTTTCCTGTTAGAAATCTGGGTCAAAACTGTGAGCTGGGTAAGTAGTTCCTAGGACTTCAGTTACTTTCTACATAGCTGTCCTCCGAGCTACTGCCACTTTAGCCAGACTCTCACTTGGGCCCAAGTCAGACACTGGTCACTGGGTCTCCCAAGCAGGAGAGGACAGGCATTAAACTTGCCACATGGTCTTCATAAAGCTTTTCTCTCAACCTAAGTGAAGCAGAGAACAGCACCTACCTTCCCCCGAAGAGGGAAAGGCAAGTTCACAGTTGTCTCCAGAACCCCTTTCTCACATAGTCTGCATTGCTTTCATGCCCAATAGGGACGAGCGATTATAAATTGTGTAAACAGTTGCCAGAAACCTGGGACATAGCACCTCTCATAGCTTGTGTCTCAAGGGAAGCTCCGACTTTGACATCCCGATACACTGAGATCTGCCTGGCCCCAAAGGGACCCCGCAGCACGCTCCAAATCGAAAGAACGAATAAGGGAGAGCTGCATGGTAGCCCATCGCAAACTTCTTTTTGTACATTCAGTCCCGTTCCGTCAAAGGTTTCTCTTCACTTTAGTTCCCTTTCGATTCAGTTGGCCATTAGAGAACATGATTTATTTTTACCCAGAGATAGTGTGTGTAGAGGTTAATGGCTGGGCTAGGAGTAGGAATCTTCTCCTGTGACTAATGCATTCTGTACAACCGCAGAGAAGTTATTCGGCATCTCTGACCTTACCTCTCCAGGCCTCAGTCTGAAAGGGGCCGTCCTAAAACACCTGAGGATGCCGGCAGAAACTGAACCAAAGTTTGTTTGGCCCACTGTGCCCTTTCACCAGCAGGGGTCTCATTTTCCGTACTATAAACTTTCTGATTTATATTGGGGTAGAAGAATGGAAGACACTCACAGAATATTCTAAAAAAGAGTTTGCCAATCACGTCATAGTAACTACGTTTTCAGAGAATTAGCATCAATCAGCCTAAATACATTAGCTTCCAGCAGGGCTTCCAAGGTTGAACGAGGAGACACCAAACTCAGGAGACCCTCTACAATAA
The DNA here is from genome assembly GCA_004026765.1 of Micronycteris hirsuta. Lineage (NCBI taxonomy): Eukaryota > Metazoa > Chordata > Mammalia > Chiroptera > Phyllostomidae > Micronycteris > Micronycteris hirsuta. Next base: position 5,500 of record PVJI01005208.1, on the reverse strand, counting down.
AGGAGTCCCCTGTCGATGTGTTCAGGGAGAGCCAGCATACTATTTCCTTCTCTTGGACATGTTCAATGAATAATATCATGGTAAAGCTTCTGAGAATTCTGCAGGAAAGAAACTGCTAAATTTTATTAATCTAGCATTTCCCGAAATTTTTTGCATAGACTTTCATTAGCAGATGAAGCATTTATATCATCTGGAAATAGTGTGTCTACAGAAATGCTTAGATTTCTATGTTGGGAGGTATCTAAGAGGTCACAGAGTTCAAGATGCCCCCAATTCTGTACCCAATTTTAATATGTGGGTGTTTCCCCTATACATCCAAGCAATTCTGAGATACCAGCCGGCGTCCTACAATTCAACTCAATTCTGCTACTCCCTACCTGGAGATAGCATCAGATCCCAGAGATTAAGGGCCCAGTCCTACAAGACTGCACACCTTTCAGATACCAATCCCAAGTCCAGGTTCTCACCTGTGCTTCTGACCGAACGGCTATAGATTAGAGGTTCCAATGACCCCGACTCAGGTTTACTAGATTGCATCGCCTTATTATAAGATGATATAACTCAGGAATGGCAAGATGGAAGAGATACATAGGGCAAGGTATGGGGACAGGGTTCAGAGCTTCCATGCCCACTCCAAACGCACCGCTCTCCCCGAACTTCCACATGTTCACTAGCCTGGAAGTTCTGTGATGGAAAGGGGGACAAGGACCAAATATGTATTTCTTACTATAAATCACAATATTATACACCTCATGAAGAAATCCTTCCACACAAGTTGGACACATTTCCAGAGGAAACCAAGCACTTAGGGTTACAATCTATTCCTCTGTTGGGCAACTTTCATAATGAATGACAATCAATGTCAATCATAATGAATGACAATAATGAATGAATGGTAAGAGCACAAACTTTATTATAGTCAGAAAGATGTGGATTTAGCCTCTCGTTCTGCCCTCCTCACGTATGGCTTTGTGAAAGTTACTGGATCTCTCAGCCGAGCCTCTTCCACTCTGATATGAGGGTAGTAATGATACCTGTCTGCTAAGGTAGAGAAAAGGAATAAATAAAATAATCAATGTTAAGTGCTTGGTGTGGTGCCTGGTGCACAGGAAGTGTTCAATAAATGTTGGCCATTATTATTATTAATCCTATACCTACTTTCCAGAGCAGCGCAGTACAAATCTACTGCCATTTCCACCTGGCAGCCTTTCAGAATCTCAGGGTTCTCTTCCCAACAAAACGTTCCATACATTGGACAATATGGTCATGATTACTCACCCCATCAGAAAAAAAAAATGAAAGTATGTCCCAAAATAAGTGTATTTACTTATAAGGCATATGTACATATAATTGCAGTATAAATGTGTGTATTACAAAATTTACACAAAAATATTTTAAAATATGAAATAAAAATTAAATAATATGCTTTTACAGTTACCATTTTACATGGCACAAAAAGCCTATTTTACTCTCACTAAATATAATAACAGTATTTTAGAGAAAACAATATCATAGGATGTGCTTCATTATTTTTTAATCCTCAGTTTAATGCTAAGAAAAGCAATTCACAGGTCATATCAATACTAGATTTCAATGGCTGTCAAAGCTGAGAACAAAACCTCAATAAAGTAAGTAGATCCAGTGGAAAACAAGACTATAGCAGTATTCCTTGAGTCACACTTAGTGCTCAATTCCTAAATTTTTATGAAATTCGGCTAGTGTATTTTCTTTCCTACTGTCAATCAGACGTTCTTGTCAACAACCTGTAAGATATTGCGCTTTTACATTTCTCATGAAAGTATTCCAAACCCAGTAAAATAACTTAAATGGGTTTGAAAGTTACATTTCCTTGTTTTTAAAATATGCGATATGAAAGTTTTCATTAATGATGACAGGCATCATTTTCAGCAATAAATTATTTCCATGCATGCTTTTTCAAAATCCTCTCTATATCATAGATTTCTTTCAAATGATGTTATATTCCTCTTCATCAATACACCACCTTTCACTTAAAGAGATAAATCAAATCCTATGTCTAATTGGAAAATATCTACTTTGTAGCACTATTTGATAGCCATTTGTCTTCACAGAAAAAGTCAACAAATTTGGATCACTTAAGTGTTTGTAAAAAGAAAAGTGTGTAAGTCATCTTTAATTTTGGCAACTCTCTGTAGTAGTTGACCTTGAGAGGGCCAACAAACCTCTAGGTGATAGATGCTGTGACCAGGACACAGAGACTAAACAGAGTCAGACAGGCAAGAAGGGTAACCCAGGCAGGTTTAACAGAAGAAACAGGAAGAAATTAAAGAAAGGGGACAGGAGAAATCTGGGAAATTTAGCTGTGGCTTCCATTCGTTCCAGCAAGACACAAGGAGCATCAGGCAGGAGATAACAAGCCAGCCCACTCAGTCATCATGGAGGTCCCACAGGGACAATGAGAAACCAGACATAGAAACAGAATTTCAGTACCCAAGAGAATTCCTAGGGGAAAAGGGATCAGATAGGGTTATGTCAAATGGAATACAAGACTAGGTAATAGTGTTTGGATATGGTACTAGGTTTTCCTATAAGGGAAATCTTGTCATTTCCCTGAATAAAAGATGAAGTTCTAAAGGCTTCGACTAACCCCTTAAGGCCATACATCTTAAGAAGTGAAATAGGCAGGACTTGAACCTAGATCCTCTAGCACCAGAACTGTGCTACATGCCCTGAGAATAGGACCAGAGCCCAATTGTTAAACCAGAATATTAGGTCAAAACAGAATCTGCAATGAGGCTAATAGGGCTGAACTCTTCAAAATCCTGCCCTCGGGCTCATTAAATTCCCCCCTGATGACTAAGGATTCTCGTTTCCATGGAGACTGAGCCAAGTTTGAGCTGAATATGAGTTAAATGGGCCCAGTTGTGAAGGCGTGAGACTCAGGAGGCAGGAAACCCAGCTCTCCTACTGTCTCATGTAATTCCTTATACAGAATTATATTACAGAGACAAACTAAAGCTCTAAAAAGGTAAGTGAACTGCTCAGTATCATTCAGCTAGTGTGATGGAGGCACTCAAGTCCAGGGTCCCTAATCTTAAATTCACAGCCCTTTTGATTACATCACAGCTTCTTACACACACTCCATCTAACTGCAAGACTGTATAATTCTACACCTATCAAAATCTGTATTTAATAATTCAGAAAATACATGTTAGCATCTTTTATAATGGTATACATAGAGAATTCCCAGTCAACAAGGATCTGTAGTTAATAGAAATCTCACTTATCACTGAGTCTCACAAGGTAAGGCATCTTTTTAATTAAGCATAGTCCACTCTTCTCCTTATTCATCACTGGATAACTAACTTCTGCTACAGTGTTCAGGATGAGTTAATTTTATCTAGGAGACTAAAAAATATAATTAAAAATGCAAAAACAATTTTAAAATAAATAAAAAGACATTAGCTACAAACAAATTTTATTTCATGGGAAACCAATTAGAAGGTAGGAAAAAAGTTCAAGTTCAAACCCTCAGCCTTGGCTTCTAGGAAATGTGCTTTGGGAAAAATGATAAATCCCTAATCTGGACACAGAACCAACTTGCAGCATCCCCTTCCTAAATCAAATTTGCCTAAAGCATCTCAATGGGCCATTCAACTCTGTTTCTGCCTCAGTTCACAAACTAAAAGAAAGTTGGTTTGCACAGTCTCAGAACTGACCATTCCCTTCCACGGGGGACGCTGGGTGGAATCAAGATAAAGAATTACATTCTTGGTTAGTACGAGTGATGGAGATGGATGGCTTGTCCTTCCTGACTTTTCTCAGTTCAGTGGGTTATGTAATAGGATCTCAGTAACTACCCATTGGTTTGTCCTGACCACTAACATGAAGTCCCAGGGTTATAGGATGGTGAAAACATGGGCCACCTCTGCTCCAGGAGTCTCCAAGTCTTCTTAGTTCCTCTTTCAAAAAAGTGGCTTCTGATTGCTTACTCATAAAGCCCATACTTCTCTGCGTAGCTCTTATAGGTTCTTAAGATACTGCCTCCTCCTTCTCTTTCTGTTCTATACCCTCTGTACTTACTTCCCACATCCCTCCTGTGATCACTGCTCTAGCTCAGGCTAGTGAGCTCCATACTCTCTCAGAAATCTGGTTTGCTTTACTTTCTACAAGGTCTCCATGACTATTCCAACCCACATTATTCTCTCCTTCCTTGGAATCTTAAGACATTCACAGCCAATAGCATACAGTTGAGCACTAGGCCAGTCTGAATATTTCACCTGTACTAGTCTTAACTCCTCAATTTACCTGCAAGCTCCCTGAGACAGGACATGCTTTTCGGTATCCTCTCTTGGACAGAATGGAGGTTGAATGAAGAAAGGCATATAGTCTAATGCAACACAAGTTAACAGTAAGCACACATACTGTTAATTTAAGGGGGGGAAAATACACTAGCACTCTTTTAAATTAATGAAAGCACTAATGATATGTAGGACAATGAGCTTTAGAGTTCTGGCTTCGCCTGCTCATGAAAGGCAAATGTATGATCCTGTTAGTTAGGACAGAGTGGGACTGGTTCCCAGCAACTGAAGGGACCACACTAAGTTCATCCTGACAGGAAAGAGGCCCATTTCAGCTCTGTAACCAAAAGACTGGGACAGTCAGGCATGAAAGGTGTTAACACTGCTCAGGATGTGCAACTGGCTGTTGAGAGGGGAGAACTGTGAGCCAATCACCCTTCTATAGAAGATCCATTTGCAGAACTCAAATTTGTTGACATTTTACCTTCAGGCCTTTACCTATTTTTGAAACTGTGATTCAGTGAGTCAAAATATTTTGCAGCAAACAGTCTTTTGACTAAAGCAAACCCATTGAGACATAGAGCTCCTAGCTCATTACCCACTTCCAGCCTCCATCAGACGTGAATTTATTGATCAAACGGGGAAAATGAATTGAAAACTAAGTGTTCATCCGAGCTCCATTTCCTGAGTTATCTTGGGGTAATGGAGAGCCTCAGGTATAGCGTAATCACCAATACTCCATCTTACTAGATGGTCACTAGATCTTTTTAAGTGTCTTAAACTCAGCACTACTGAAATAATTTTAGCCATTTTTGCTGTGTGTGTTCTTTCCTATAAAGACCAAATATGTCAATGTGCATATATAGACACTTATAGATATCCCATAAGTATAGCGGCTTTGGAAGCTCATGCTATTAATATTAAATAATGTACTTGTACCTTTCTCATTGACAATTATGAATTCTTCCCTCTTTCAATTGCATAAAATTCTTAGGTGTGATGAACACAAGTAGTGAATGATTCCTTACTTGTTTTTTCCTCATGAGAGCACAAAGCATGTTGCCTGGCCTGATAGACATCAAGAATCTTATATGTGCCAACAACTGTGCCAACACTGAGTTTTCAGGAAAAACGTGATTTCTGCCCTCATGTTATTCACAGTCTGGCTGAAGAGATGGGCAGTGAATAAATAAACATGGAACAATATACGGTTCAGAATT
>PVJI01005207.1:0-98983 GCA_004026765.1 Micronycteris hirsuta | reverse complement strand
CTAATTGGCTCACCATCCACGTTATTAATTCCTTTATTGCTGGTTGACTGTAGTTTAATCTCTGAAGTTTTCTTGCTTATATAGTCTTAGCTCCTGCAAAAAGTATTAAATTGTCATTCTCCTTGCAAATGTGTGTACCACTTCTGTAATGCACTGGTAACTTGTCCAGAATAGTGTTCGATAATACTGTTAACATAAGAATCTGTCTAATTTATTTTTCTTAAATGTATTTTGTGTTAAACTGTTAAGCTACTATATGTTGGCTTTTAGCTTTCAATAGCTCTATCTCTATATTATAATGTCAAAAATAGCCCTTCTATTTTTAGGACGTTAAAGGTTTTTATTCAGTTATTTACATTTGTTTATTTTGAGAGGTAGATTGAACGGTTTGTTCTCAGTAACTTTTTCTCTTTATTCTTTGTATGCATTTCCTATCCTATTGATTTTGAGCTGGGTCAAGTGAATTGTTTTGACCAATGATACATAGGTGCAGAAGTTTTAAACAGGTTTGTGTTATCACATCCAGCTGTCATGAGAATCGCATGCTCCAGGTGGGTTACTCCTTCAGTGTAATGAGAGAACACATCAGCTCAGTTCAGCTCAGCATGGCCTAGTAGAGCTCAGTAGAGAGACCCCTCCACAAGAGCAACTCAGAACCCAGGCAGTGCGAGAAGGAAGTGACTAAATGTTTATTAATTTTATGTAGATGTAATTTCGTTCTTCCTAAATGCCTTTGCTTGTGTGTTAATTAATATTTATTTTAGTATGTTTTCCAAAAGAAAATGATCTTTACGTGGCTGGAATAAAACCCACTTGCACACAGAATGTTATTTCATATATAAACTTGATTTGATTTGATATTTTCCCTTAGAATTTGGTATATTTTTAATCAGTGAGATTTGTCTATATTTATTTTGGCTGGCTGGCTTTGTGTGTTTATCAAGTTTTGCTATCACTGCTATAATTGATTCAAAGAATTTAGAAGCTTTGTTTAGAAACTTATGTTTTGGATAAGTTTAAACAGTATTTAAACTTGTTTATTCAATTATTACTTGAAAGAATTTGACAACAGAACAATCCAAAGATCGTTAAATTTTTATAGAGATCTCTATATAATCCTTCAGTATTATCCTTTTATAGTGGCCTATTAAAATTTATGCATATTTTACTAAAAACATATATTTCACTTGATTTTCTAGTTTACTTGTGTAGCATTTTACAAAATACTCCCTTCAGTTCTTTCCATTTTTCTTCCTATATTTAATTATTTCCTCATCCTCACTTTAGATTGTATTCATTTGCTTGGAACTAGTTAAATGCTTCCATGGTTTTGTGTATATTGCCTAATCTTCACACAATGACCAAGTGATCTATTTAGAATAAAAATTACATTAAATCATTCTGATTAATCACTGCCAGATGATTTCCATTAAAACTGCCATTCCCTCACTTTGTAACACATTTTTATTCTCTCCATTAGAACTGACTTTTTTTTTTTTCTGGCCTTGAAAACATCAAGCTTATCCCTGCTTTGGAAACTGAATTTTCTCTTTCTTCCTCCTGGAAGTCTTCCTCTAGAGCACAGGTTTCTCGACCTTGGCTGCATAAATGAATCACCTGGGGTATTATGAAAGATTATTGATGCCTGGGACCTGGACTTTGAGATTCTGATTTAACTGATCTGAATGTAGCCTGAGAGCTGATATTTAAAAAAAGAAAGAAAGAAAAGGAAACTGGAAAACTCTTCAGGTGCTTTCAATGTGTAGAAAAGTTAGAAACCCACCAGCTAAGGTCTTCACCACAATAGCACGTTACAACTAACCATGGAAGTTTGATGTATAACAATGCCTGTGCCCCAACCCAAATAAAATTAGAATTTTGGAGATGAGAGGAGAGAACAGTCAAGGTGCTTTTTTAAAAAAACGTCTGGTGATTCCATTGTGCAGCTATGGTAGAGGTACATTGCCTTATATATTTCTTCCCTGGCTCTATCTGTTCTCAGATAATAATTCAAAAATCAGCTGAGAAAAGTCTTTCTTGACCTTAGGATGCAATGTATATCCACATTGTGTGTCCTCAACATTGATATAGGCTTTATTTATTGTTTTTTAGAACTTACTACTATCAAAAAATATGTTATCCATTTGGTCTTCTGCTTTTTTTTTTTTAAGATTTTTATTTATTTATTTTTAGAGAGAGGGGAAGGGAGGGAGACAGAGAGAGAGAGAGAAACAGCAATGTATGGTTGCCTCTCACATGGTCCTCACTGGGGACCTGGCCCGCAACCCAGGCATGTGCCCTGACTGGGAATTGAACCGGGACCCTCTGGTTCCCAGCCCGCGCTCAATCCACTGAGCTACACCAGCCAGGGCTGGTCTTCTGCTTTTTCTCTGCTGATATGTATCTTCCATGTCCTATTAATTCTTATGGCTCTAGTGCTTGGAACAAAGTTTATAATTATTTTAATGAATTTTACTTTCTCCCTTTGTTTTATTTTGTAGATTTGATATAATTTGTCATTAATATTATGACTCTTGCTTTATTATTTTAGAATTTCAATAATATTTTTCCTACCCTGAACTTTATCCCATGGCACCATTTTGTTTAGATGTCTCCTATACATAGCACATAGTTGGCTATAGTTTCAAACTTTCTTGGAACTGAGAGTATAACATTTTAGCTACATGTTTTCTGTCCTTTTTATGTACATTGTTTTATAGTTTTCTTTATATTTACATCTGGTAATTTTAAAAAAGTACAGATTTGTATCAGTTATAAATTAGGTGGTTGCAAAAAAGAGATGACTTGGTTTTATGTGTAGAAAAATGCTTTTAAAAGTTAAGGATTGCAGAGAAAAATGACATAGAAGCTAAGAAATCTTCAGATTCAAGATGATGTATCAGTATTACAAGGAATGCATCAGGTTCTAGGATTATTTTGGACTGAATAATAGGAAGCTAAAATATAATTAATTTGCTTTTCAATGCAAAGGTGAGAAATAATGACATGACTTAAAATTAAAGAAATAGCTTTTCATGTGATTCTGTCAGTTGTATGAGCAGGAGTGTAGGTTAATGGGATAGGAGGCTGTGGTCTAGATCAGGAGTGAGATTGTTAATCTGTGCTGACAGAGGCGGGCTACTGCCTTTGGGAGCTCCACAGAAACTTTCAAAGATGATACCTTGAGGAAACGAGTGGACAAGAAAAATATCCATCCTTCAATATGAGAGATGGAAAAAATCTTGTCTTTCCCCAACAGGTCTGTTGTTGAAAAAGTAAATACAGTTTCTGAGAATTTGTCAACATTGGCTTGTACTTCAAGTATGTGGGACTTGGAAACTTAGAATCTTTCAACCAACAGTTAAAGGTAAAATGTTTTCTCTCACCAGTGACAAAAATGCCATGCCCGACACAGCAAAAACAAAAGCATTCTAGAGCAGTGGTACTTACAGTGTGATGTGTGAGTTCGTGCTAGTTCATGAACTGTTTGCATTTCATTATTGACAAAACAAGTACAAAATAGAGAGTGTTAGGAATGGTTATAGCAGTATGACAGAATAATTAATATAAATTTGACAAATGTCTTTTAAAAATCAAGTACATTTATCTTCATGTTTCCATTTATTTAGTTATCTCTATTAATTCATTGTTTTTTTTTTAATTTATTTTAAGATTTTATTTATTTATTTTTAGAGAGAGGGGAAGGGAGAGAGAAAGAGAGGGAGAGAAACACCAATGTGTGGTTGCCTCTCACATGGCCCTCACTGGGGACCTGGCCTGCAACCCAGGCATGTGCCCTGACTGGGAATTGAACCAGGACCCTTTGGTGCCCAGCCTGCGCTCAATCCACTGAGCTACACCAGCCAGGGTGCATTGCTATTTTATTTAGAAAAGTAAAAATCCATGATGAATTTGAGAGAAAAAATTTGGTTCTTCACTACTGATATACTGAGAAGCAAACATGTCCCATGCAAGACATAAGATGAAACATAATTCAATAGATTAGGTCTAGCCCACAACGCAAAATTGCAACAGACAAGAAAGGGAACAAAAGAGACATCATGTTAAGAATCTTTACAAATGAAAATAGCAGTATTACACTTCAGAAAATATAATTTATATATTTAAGTAATTAAGTAAAAAATGGCAGAATAGAAAACAGAAAAATAGAATGTGACTATATAAAATTATGCAGTTGATTGAATAACTAAATCTAACTTCAAGAAATTAAATAAATAAATAGTGGAAAACTTAACAATCAAATTAGACATAGTTAAAAAGAGAATTAATAAAATAAAAGATAAAATTTTTAGAATTATTTTGTCTATAGCATAGAGAGTAAAAGATGAGATACGACATGTGAAGGAGAGGTTAAGAAAACCACTATACAACTGTACAATTATAAACCTTACCAAAGAGAAATAAAAAAAGAGAAGTAACAATATTCAGAGATAAAGGCTGAGAATTTCTCAGCATTGTTAACCTATGAATACTCAGAAGTAGAATACACAATGAATCCTTAGGAAGAGAACTGAAAACATTACAGGGAACTTGACTGAAGAGAGTGGAGGTGGTCTTAAATGCAACCGAAGATTATGAATGGGATTACATGTAAAAGAACAACACTTAGGGTTGTAGGGACTTTTCAAGAGCAACAAAAAAGCCATAAATTAATGGGGGAAAATATCATTAAAGTTTGTAGAAAAATATTTGTCAAAATTCAATTTGATATATAGCTAGTTTATTATTTTTAGAGATAGAGAAAAGGGGATATTGTCAGAAAAATGAGATGGAAGGGAGTAATACTCACTTGCTGAGTGATGTATACCAAAAAAGAAGATGAGAAATAAGGGATGAGGTATATAAAGCAAAAATTAGCAATCAAACTTGATATTAAGTGGGCAAATGTGTATAATCTTTGAGAGTATTAAATAATAATTATTATTATAACAATGATGATGATTTTATTAACTAATGAATACTACAATTCATCAAAAATTAAACATTAAAATATGTAATAATTTAAAAATATTTTAAATAAGCAAAATTTTTTAATTGGGGGATTTAAAAATTGTTCTTGTGATCACCGGAAAAATAATAAGTACTATTAAACTTGCTATGTATATAGATTAAGAGTTTAAGGTTTAATACTAAAAAAAGAAATAAAAAATAATTTATTTCCACTGCTGTATGGCAAAATGTGGAACAGAAAAAACTTGATCAATCTATGAAAATAAAAGGATACTGGTGGGAAAAGAAAAATAAATAAAGTTAAATTAAAAGCAAAAATAATATGGTAGAAATAAAACATCAGTAAATAAAACAAATATAAAGGACTGAAATTTGCATTAAAATATAGCAATTTAAAAAACAATAAACTAACAATTCAATAAAGTTGGTATCCCTCTAATCATACAAAAATAAACATACTTGTAAAACTAATATATAGATTTAAAATGGATCTTTAAAGATATCATAGGAGAAATATACCAAAAAATTGTAACACAGATGTTTTTTGTATTTATCATAGCTCCAAATACATCCAGGTGCTAATTTGTACATATACACAAAAATCGCAACAGAGAAATTGACAGATTCACCATTATAGATTTTAGTATACTTATCTCAGTTATTGATAGATTGAGCAGAAAATAAAATTAGTTTGAATATACATTAACAACTCAGTGAACAAATGTGTGTTCTTAAGGACATATATAATATCCACACTCATGCAGAAAATTTGAAATATTTTCAAGCACACGTTATACACCAATTTTTAAAAACAAAACCTTAACAATCACAATAAAAGCAAAATAATAGTGTCCTCTTGTGACAGGAATTCTTTTCATCTGCATGATAAAAACGTAACCCCCTGGGAATTTCCACGTCTCGAGCCCAGCTCCGTGGAAATTAACACTCCCGTGCGGCCGGCGTAAAAATCATGCTCTTGGAAAAAGGAATTCCTTAAAAGGGAAATTGGATTAACTTACTTCCTAAGACTTGTTAACTTGCTGAGACCCTTCCCCCAGAGAGAAGGGATTATGCTAATGATTGCCGGAAGCATCTTGCATAGCTAATGAATAGCCCTTCCCATTTTGCTGTGTCCGGAGCTTCCTAATAAAAACCCGGTGAAGCCACGCTCGTGGCCTTTTCCTGAGATTTGGAAGTTGGTCCCGTGGTCCCGGATTCCTTCCCCCCGCGTGTCTCAGTGTGAGATTCTTTCACGCATTCGGTTACGGTCACCCAAGGGTTTTGGCTGGGACGAAATCCCCGCAACATCCTCTAACTTGGAAGAGGCTAAGCTAAACAACAAAACCTACTTAGTAACTCATTTCTAAATTACTCGTGGGTCACATGGGAGATTGTAATGACAACTAGAAAGTATTTGGAACTGTGTAATACTGAAAATGGCTCATGTTAAATGTGTAGAATGTTACTCAAGTGATACTTAAATAAATCTAAGATTTTACATACCTATTTAAGAAAAAAGTGAAAACCTAGACAAAATAGAGAATTACTGAATATTGTAACTTACCAAAACTATTCAAGGTAAATCAGTAGCTCTGTATATCTACACATCTACACCCTTCTCCTCCCTCAGAAAATAGACACCCCATAGATGATTTAATAGTTAGTTTGTATCTTGCATTTAAACAATATGAAGACCAATATCCTAAAAATTTTTCTAGAAAAGAGAAAAATTCAGTGCTTTCCAAATCATTCAATAAATGTGCTATATATTTCATAGCAAGGATGGCAAGAAAAACAGGAGAAACTGTGTTTAAAATATATCACATTTATGAAAATAAGTAAAAATATATCTTTTTAAAATCACCAAACTTAAAATTTCAATGCTGATTTAACATAAACATTTATTCATTTAGCAATTACATTAAAAGATAAAGTTTGTAGAAAAATGGAAATTTCAATAAGGCAAAAGTCATTAATAAAGTTATTATATTTTATAACACTAGGAATAGAAATCATATTTACCTTGATAAAGGTTATTTAACATACAATTTAAAAATATTACTCAAAATGAATCCAATAAAATAGCTCCCTTTAAATCACAGGTGGCAAACACAAGGCCCACGGGTCGAATTTGGCCCTCCTCCTTGATTTATATAGCCCAGCACCTTGTTTCACCCGGCAGCAGCACCAGCTCTCCCTTAACTCTTAAGGACCAGTTACACCTATACAGTCCTAAAATTACATTCAGTCCTTTGAAGGCCACCGTGAGGCTGGTGTGGCCCCCAGTGAAAATGAGTTTGACACCCCTGCTTTAAATCCTTATGCAAGGTAAGAATGCCTTCATTTATACTTCTATTCAGTATTGCATCAGATACTCTATATAGAGAAATAAATAAAATAAAAATATTAGAAATCGAAGAAGAAAAAATAGGCAATGTTGTTAGACAGAAATTGCCTACCAACAAAACCCAGGAAAATCTAGAGAAATATTTGTAGATAAAGTAAGTCATTCTCAATCAAAACTGTATTGTTTAGTCAGCAAAGCATTATTAGAAAATATAACTATAATTTAATATAAAGATAATATGAAAAAGTAACAAAGACTATAAAATACTTATGATTAAATCTAACATCAGTGGACAGTATAAAATTTAGACATACAGGATAAGGTGTAAGTACATATTCATGCTGCTGAATAGACTCCATAACATACAATGCAAATTCTCCCATAGTTGACTGCAACTTCAAATGACATCGTAAGATTATTTTACAAATTCTCTTGATTCTAAAATATGTGAAAGAAATAAACATCTAGAATAAGCATGGTGATTTTTTTAAAAAGTGACAGATTGGTACTGTTCTACCATTAAGGATAAGTATTATGCAAGTGTAATTCAGGTAATTCACCATTGGTAGGTATTTTTCTGTATGGATGCTGAATTTCTATAGAACTATTTATAGAAAACACTATCTTTCGTCCATGGAATTGATTTTTTACCTTTGTCAAATGTGATTTATCTGTATTTGTTTTATTTCTGGGTTCTCTATTGTATTCCACAGATTTATATGTCTATCTCTCTACCAACAACACAGTATTATTTACTATAGCTATAAGAAGTTTTGAAATCAAGTAGAGTGATTCCTCCCTCTTAATTTTTCTGCTTCAAGATTATTTTAGTTAATCTAAGTCCTTTACTTTGCTTTTTGAAATTTACTTCTAAATTTCAGTCATCTTGTCTACATCTACAAAATATCTTACTGGAATTCTGATAAGAATTGTGCCCTGGCTGGTGTGGCTCAGTGGATTGAGTTCCAGCCTGTGAACCAAAGGGTCGCCAGTTCGATTTCCAGTCAGGGCACATGCCTGGGTTGCAGGCCAGTTCCCCAGTGGGGTGCATGTGAGAGGCAACCACACATTGGTGTTTCTCTCCCTCTCTTTTTCCCTCCCTTCTCCTCTGTCTAAAAATAAATAAATAAATAAATCTTAAAAAAAATTGTGTTAAACATTTTATATGAATATTCAGATAATTGAAAGTTTTACTTTAGTTGTCAAATTTATTAACACAACTCTTATTTATAAAGATCTTCTTTGACCTGGCTGATGTGGCTCAGTGGATTGAGTGCCAGCCTGAGAACCTAAGGGTCGCCAGTTCAATTACCAGGGCATGTGCCTAGGTTGCAGACAAGGTCCCCAGTGAGGGGTGTGTAATAGGAAACCACACACTGATGTTTCTCTCCCTCTCTTTTTCCCTCCCTTCTCCTCTCTCTAAAAATAAATAAATAAAATATTCTCAATTTCAGTGTCTTTGGTTATATTTTGCTTGCCTGTTTGATTTATTGATTAAGTTCCTGGTAAAGGTGAGATCATATGGTATTTGTCTTTCACCACCTGGCTTATTTCACTTAACATAATGCTTTCCAGTTCCATCCATGCTGTCGCAAAGGGTAGGAGCTCCTTCTTTCTTTCTGCTGCATAGAATTCCGTTGTGTAAATGTACCATAGTTTTTTGATCCATTCATTTACCGATGGGCACTTAGGTTGCTTCTAGCACTTGGCTATTGTAAATTGTGCTGCTATGAACATTGGGGTGCATAGGCATTGGAATTGAGAACAGGCTGACAGTGACCAGAGGGGAAAGGGGAGGAAATTTCAGGGGAAAAAGGTGAAGGGTTTGCAGGAACAATTATAAAGGACACATGGACAATAACAAGGGGGGCTGAAAAAAGGGGAGAAAAGTGGGAAGGGCTGGAGTGTTGGGCTATGGTCAGGGGAAAAGGCAGAAAACTGTACTGGAACAACAATAAAAAGATCTTTGATTAATGAGCTTTCATAGTGTTCAGCATATAGATTCTATAAATGTTTTATTAGATTTGCAGTTATATGATCCATGATTTAAACCTGTCAAAATATTTTTATTTTTTCAATTATTAATTATTAGTAAATATAAAAATAACTTCTCATGGATCTTTTATTTTGTAACCTTGTGAAACTCTTTCATTAGTTCTATAATTTTTTACAGATTCCTTATACATAGACAATTATATCCATATAAATGGGAGAATTCTATTTCTTTGCTTCAAATTCGTAGGCATTTTATTTCTTTTTTATTGCCATATCCAGTTTACTAAATCTTCTAGTAAGATGTTGGAGAGGAATGGTGAAAATGGATGTGTTTTCTCTGTCCCCTAATTTAAGGGGACTCAGTCTTTTACCATTAATTATGTCTTGTTTTTACCCTAGATTCCTTTATCATATTGAGGAAGTTCCTTTCGATTTCTTGTTTGTTAAAGGTGTTATTGTGTATCACTGTGGAATTGTCAAATGCTTTTCTCTATGAATTCATAGTATCATGTGAATTATAATAAATTAAATCAAATAACTTTTTAATATATTCCTGAGATAAGCTCCATTAGGGTATGATGTATTATTTTTATTTTTATTATTGTTCAATTACAGTTGTCCCACATTTTTGCCTATTGCTCACCCCTGCCCTTCCACTCCTCCCCCTGCTCCCAAAGTCAATGCCCACCCCATTGTCCTTGTCCATGGGTTCTCTACCTATGTTCCTTGATTTGTTCCTTCTTCTACTTCCCCCCATTATCCCTCTACTCCCTCTCCTCTGGTCACTGTCAGTTTGTTCTTTATTTAAATGTCTCTGGTTCTGTTTTGCACATTTGTTTATTTTGTTGATTAGGTTCCACTTATACGTGAGATCATATGGTATTTGTCTTTTACCACCTGATTTATTTCACTTAGCATAATGCTCTCCAGTTCCATCCATGCTGTCCTCCAAGGATAGGAGCTCCTTCTTTCTCTCTGCTGTATAGTATTCCATTGTGTAAATGTGCTATAGTTTTTTAATCCACTCATGTGCTGATGGGTGCTTAGGTTCCTTCCAGCACTTGACTACAGTAAATTGTGCTTCTATGGAAATTGGGGTGCACAGGTTCTTTTGGATTGATGTTTCAGGATTCCTATGGTATAATCCCAGGAGTGGAATCATTGGATGATGTACTGTTTTTAAATTATTGGATTTGATTTGGTAATATTTTGTTGAGGATTTTGTGTGTCTATCTTCATGTTAGTTATTAATAAGTAGTTTTTCTTAACTGTACTGTTTTAATGTGAGTTTTGACTCAGGGTAATTCTGGCCTCATAAAATTAGAAGAGAATTCTTTCTCCTCATATTTTTTTCTGAAAGATATTATACAAAATTAGTTTTATTTCTCCTTAAATATTTGTTAAAATTCACCAGTGAAACATTTGTGTCTGGGGATTTCTTAATTGGAATGTCTTTTAACTACAAATGTATTTCCATTTTTTTAATCATATAGGATTATTCGGGCTATTTATTTCATTTTTGGTGAATTTGGTTGTTTGTGCTATTCAAGGAATCATTCTATTTTATCTTTGTTTTGAGTTATGTACAGAGAGTTGATCATAGCATTCCTTTATTATTTGAATATCTGCTGGGACTGTAGTGTCCATTTTATTGCAGAAACACTTAAGAATTCAATTTTTGGACTAATTTGTGTTCTCTTAAATTTATGAAAAACTGCAAGGCAGTTTTGCAAATTAATTATGCCACTTAACATTTCCACCAAAACTTATGAAATTTCTTCCTCTTTAATCCCTCAAGTTTGGCAATATATTTGTAATTTTAGCCAACATTTTAGACAAATTTCCAAATTATATGTACATTTTGCATTCCAACAAACAATGTATCAGTTTCACATATTTGCCAACCCTTCGTTTTGTCAGCCTTTCCTATTTCAAACCCTCTCTGGTGCATGTGTGGTAGTGTTTCATCACAGTTTTAGTTTGTACTTTTCTGATGATATTAATACTGAGAATGTTTGTATCTGTTTTTTTAGCCTTCAAATATTTCTCAAGTAAAATTCTGTAAAGCTCTTTTGTCCATCTTCAATTGGTTGGTTTGTTTTCGTATTGTTGCCTTGTGAGAGCTCGTTACATATTCTAGATATTTTCTATTACCTACCCTTTGATTTTCACACCACTTCCTTGTAAAGAACAACTGTTAATATTGGTAACATAATTTTTTAAAATATTTCTTTTGTCTATATTTTTAATGTCCTGAGAAATCTTTATTTTCCTTTTTCCTCATGAGAATATCTCCACTTTCCCTCACACACCACTGCAGACAAGCATTTTAATGTGCTTTCATTTTGTTGGCTTTTATCCCCAAACCATCCCTGACCAATATTGTGTTTGCATAATCTAGGATATTAATTTAAAAAAGTTATTATTGAATTAAATATTTATTATATTTGTGCACATTTCCATATTTAATTATGTGTGCTCATTGGTACTTCTTGAAATATACTGGATCCTTTTGTATTTATTGTCTTCTTTTTTGGGTGAAGTACACTCTCTTTTATAACAGATTAACTTTCTGAATTCTTATGACAAAAAAACTATTTTGCCTTAGTCCTTGTATGATTATAACGCTAAAAAATAGACTGTGAATTTAAACTAATTTTCCCTTTTGCTGAAAAATTTGAGACCAAACCTTCTTATTCTATTGGATATAAATTGTAAAAACTTTGTAGTCTGAAAAAAGTAATCTGATTTTCTTAGTGACATACTTAAAAACAAAGATTCAATTATGATTTAATTTGTAATAAACACTCAGGCAATCTTTGCTATTTTCTTCTTCTTTTATTCATTTTATTTTTTATTTTGGATTTACTACTCTTGGATGTACATTGGAACTTCTCAATATATACTGCATGTATCTTAGCTTATATTTTACATTTTACATCTTTTCATACTGTTTAGGAAGTTTTTCTTAGCTTTATTCTACATCAATTTTGCTATGCAGGCCTTAAATAAACATTTTTATTGCAATATTTATATTTTGCATTCTCCAAATCTCTAATTTTCTTTGGCTACTACTTTCAATTGATATCAAAGTGTTATCCAACATCAGATTTCTGGTGACAGTTCTACTTCATACAAATTTCATTCTTGGTGAGGGTTTGTGCAAACCCTGTAGTTGATGTTTTATTGGACTCTTCTATTGCAAAAGGGTAATGGTTGCTTTCTCACAGTTACTGAGACAACTATGGTTGTTTCCCGTAAGGTGGCTACAGAGGCTTCATAATACGGTGGGCATTGTAGACCCCAGAAGCTTCAGCCGACAAGGCCATAGGCATCATGCTTCAGCATTTTCCCACAGTAGCAGCCAAGAGTGCCTCTAAGAAAAGCCTCAAATTCTTATGATAACTTGGCTTTCAACCTTGTTTTTTGTTTTAGTTTTTTTTTTTTTTTCTTCTCCTGATTCCCCTCAAATAGTACATCAGGGAATCAGCCACAGATGATGTCTTTTCTTGGCTTTCAAAAATTATTAGTTATTTATATTTTGTTTCTTTTCTATAATATTTGAGTTTGTTGTGCCTTAAAGCTAGAAACTGCCTTGAATTTCTATATCAGGATATGTAATCTTATTTTATATAAGTAAAAGCGCACCTAGCAATAATTAATTCTCTCCTTAACAATACCTTGTTGGTACATTTATTAAAGTAGAATTTAAAATAGGTTGTAAGTATTTTTACATGTTTATTTCCCATAGTAGACTGTGAACACTTTGAAGTCAGTGATTGTATATTGGAAACTGGTAGTATCCTTCATGATATTTATTCTTCTTTCTTGCTAACAGAATTCTAATTTATCTTGGAGTGGATTCATGCCCACTAAAAATACATTTCTCTCCTCCTTTTAAGCTATAAGTAGATATTTGACACAGTTTTGGCCAACAAGATGTAAGTACCATTTGTTGGATATGATTTCTGGGAAGGTTCTTTATTTCTGGGAAGGTCTCTAAGTCTGACCTTTTGTTCTTTGTCCTTCTCCTTCCTGCCTGGGCTACAGGCATGATGTCCACAGCTCTAGTGTCCTTGCTGCATTCAGCAATAGGAAAATGGAGAGTTTGTCATTCCCATAGCCATGAAATAAAATCACTATTCTGTAGTGTAGATTGTGTCAGTGAGATCATACACTCACACCTGACCAAGATAAGATGTCTATGCATCATTAGAATATGATTTATATAAACCTACATTACTGGAACAATAACTCCCTAGGGAAATGCAAGTCACTTAATTGGCTTAGTGTAAGCAACACGTATCTCCTATCCCTGGATCTGGAGCTAATTTCATCCAAACTACTTGGCTGACATACAATGAATAAGCATTAAAATGGTTATTAAGAAGTTGTTTGCAATATGGAACCTGTAGGCTTTATTTTCAATTACCCTATGTACATGTAAATAAATTCCTTGCCTTATTTATGCATTCAAAAATCTCATGCCTGCATTAAAAAAAAAGAAACCTTACTCTATGGGAAGATATCTAAGTTTTTCTTCATCTAACCTATTTCACATCATCCTTCAAGAATATTCTTAGGCTTCCCTTTTCCCATAATGCTGTCCCTAGTTTCCTTTTCCCCATGCCAGGTTATCTGCCCTTCTCTGTGCTTCCAATTCATATTTTGCCTATTTTTGTTATTTCACTTGTCTCACTTGATAGCAATTATCAAATTATTTGTCTAATTATCCCAACCAAAAGAGCTATCTTATTGTTGCTAGACCTTATTTGTGTACATTAGTTATCAATTTAATATTTAGGCACATAAGATATTCAATAAGTATTTATTTAACTGTAAAGTGATCCTATCAGGTCTATTTTAATTCATGTTTTCTTTGAGCCTATATTTTATTGAAATATCAAGAAAAGGAGTGGACTAAACGTAGCTATTTAAGTCAGACTTTTAAAAGGACTTTTTGTAACATTTAATACTTAGAGCTATAAGCTTATAATGGCCATATACAATAATACCCAAATAAATTTAAAATATAACCAAATATAATTCAAAAGAGAGTAAGGGGCAATTATTAGGTTAAGAAAATCCAACTACCAAAATAACTCTTTAGTCGTGTTCATGTGCCTCTCTCTCTCTCACTCTTTCTGTGTCTCACACACTCACGACGTGCACACATGCTTATTGAAATGTCAGCATTTATTTCCTTAGAATGATCAGTTAGGTCGTGATGATGTTACACAAATACGATTATGAGAATCAATAGCAGCATAGCATGTCTAACTGCACTTATTTTAAATGTTTTCACATTCTACCATTTCTCTTTTTAAAAAATAATTCCCATAATTACTTTATAAAAAGAAAAACAGGAGTACTTAAGTCATGGTAATAGATAATTCTAAGGATTTTTAAATGTAAAAGGACATTCAAGAATAAAAATCTTACTTTTTTCCAAAAAAAACCCACATTTTGTTCTGTAATTGTGTCATGGATTTAATGACTGTGGCAATGTTAAGTTTAGAAAGGTAAGAGCATAATGATGAACAAACTCATATTTAGTAAAAAAGCTAATGTAGATACACAGTGCACATCCAGTTGATTTTAAACAACAATAACCATAAATATATTTTTAAAATTCTGTCTATACATCTCCGTGTATGTTATGAGTAATGTCCAGGTTAAATGAAAATGTTCTCAATTGAAATGTGCCATTATCCATTCTATTCTTTATCAGCTTCACATGTACAGTTCTAAGGTAAACATGCAATCGTACACTTGGAAATTTTTATTTTGAATCTTGACAGCGCATTTCCAAAGGTATAACATCTTAATCAAATTTGAAAATAAAACATCCCGTTGCTGAGCTTGGCTGTAAACCTAAAATTATATAACATACATGTTTTTATGCTTTGTCAATTACATTTGAAATAGGGACTGTTTGTTTCAGCCCTTCTAAAAATGAGACGAGGATGAGAAAACAACCTATTTCCTTATTAGGTTCAGAAGTCAAAGGACTCAGCCAGGAGCCGCAGGCTTCAAGAGCATAGAAGATTAAGACATATATTGGATTCATGATGGAGGGCAGAAAGTTCATTTTCAAAATAAAACAGAATTTTATTCATATTCCTTTTAAAATTCAGATTGCCATTTGCCAGCTGACCTGTGACACGGCAGCAGTGTATTACATTTTCAATGAGCAGTCCGTCTGGAGCAGCTAGTGACAGCAACTGCTTCCTGGTTTCTAGGTTTGTATTTTTTTATGTAAGATATTGTTGTCAGAATTTTAGATGGTGCAAACAGGGGCAAGGTAACATATTTATTTTTAATAAGGAGGAGATGTAGAATAGTATAGTCATCAGCATTATGCATGGAATAATCCTGTACAAAAAAATCATAACAGCTCAAGTAAAATGTGTGTATGGAACCATCAAAGACGGGGATGCCAGCGTCTCAATGAGAAATAAGGGCAGGCCAAAAAATGAATCTTTATTTAAAAAAATAAATACACGTGAATGCCTTCTTAAACAACTTTTGGTAGAGTGGCAAGTCATGCCAAGGTATTCTACAGTCAGGGACTAGATTTATCCAGCTCACCATCTGTCAAAATTATATTATAGATAACACATATGCATAGATACAGACCACTGATTTTCATATATATTAAAACCTGGAGCTACCGCAAGATATGAAAGCCTACAAACTATTAAGCCAAAAGGCTTATATCTAGAACTTTTATTTTTCACTACGTTGTTTTAATTCTATTCTCTTTGGGATCTGCATTCAGGAGAAATGAACGTATAGTCAATAGAAATACATAAAAATACATTTAATTAAAAAATCTCAAAATAGAAATTTAAAAATATAAAAATAAGAGAAAGGACGTACCCTTTATTTTGGGAGCTGCCCTTTAGGGTGAATATATCCAGTACTGTATTATATATAGTACTGGATAGGAATATATCCAGTACCCTATCCAGTACTATATTTTAAACTATAGCAAAGTGGTTTTAAAATGATGATGAGAATAATTTTTAATGGCAAATAAATGAAGATGATGTTTGTAAAAATAGAAAACTAGTAATAATAGTGAGACATGTTACTAGTTAACCTGAACCAGAAAAAAGCTGTCCATGTTTTACCCCTGACAATAGCTTTGCGACAAGAGTTACTTGGGTATTTTTTAACTACTCAGATGAGAAACAGAAGGCAAACAACACCAGTTTTGACTGTTTGATTTGGTACCATGCTTCTCAAGTGGAATCAGTCAGAGGAGAAGAAAATCCTTAACTTCACATTTACTTTGAACAAATCGTGTTTATACATGTTATCACATATTAATGAGAATAATATATTTACTTGGTAAAGAAGTATCAGCTTTAATACATATGCAGCATTTAAGTAAATGACTATAAGTCATTTATAAGTCATGTTTATAAGTATAGCTCTGAGAGTTTTCTTTGGTCCCTGTAGATGATATTGTGAAATTATATCCTGATATAATTTTTAAAAAGCTTCTTATTGAACTATTTAACCAACTCCTGTTATCAATAATAACATAAACTCTCTGCTTGCACAAATTAGTCTCAATATTAATTTTTATTAAATAAATACTTTCAAGTAAAAACCATAACTTATTTTTTAAGTGACAGCAGAAATTGAATGAGAAAGGATTTTACTTTAATACCGACTCTTCTAAAGGCAAATCATTTCTATTATGATATAAATTTTGAGATAGGAAAGAAAGGAAACTGGCTATCTTTCTTAGATTCTACCCAGTTGTGTTTGCATGCTTTATCACTACAATTACATTTCAAAATGTCTCAAAGTCTATCCAGCTTCTCAATGGACAATCTGCAAATAAAGTTCCATATAATTGTTTTTTGTAGTTTCTGCATTTAAATTAGATAAATGCATTTTTTTCCATGAAATACTTAAATACTTGATTTCAAACATTTTGCTTGTTTGTGTGTAGATTTGTAGCCAATGGAAAAACTGAGGAAATTGTTTTACTATAAGCTTTGTTTTATTTTAATGGCTAAATTACATTTTTGAAGGGCACACAATTTTCATAATATTCAAAACAAAAGGTAAATATTTTGATTTTCCTAAAAGGAAAGAGGAAGGAAGGAACGAACGAACAACCAAATGAAGGAAGGAAAGAGTCCTTAAACAAATAAATTCTAAATGCAGTGGAACTAGGTGATAATAAGATTTACATATGCCATATGGCAAATCATATACTCCTCTTCCCTGAAACACATAACTCAAATATTACCAAAAGCCTGCTACTCTTGATATTCTGGCTTTGTCTATCCCATGTACTTGTCCAGTCTGCTAAACTTGCTGCTACAGAACCAATTGCATTATATAACATAGGAAATGACTGACAAAATTGATGAAATTTTGAAATATAATGTTGTTGGCATATGTTACTAGGAACGTTTTCCAGTATCTCACACAAGCATTAAATAAAAATTTTGAGTTTCTTCCTATTGACTAGCAAGAAATTGATTTATTTTAAATTATTTTAAAAAGTGTAAGCCAGTTACCTAACCAGTTGAACTCCAAACAGAAAAGAGGTTCCAAATTTAGCAATACAATGGGATTGAGATTGCTTCTTCACTGAGCTAATTCTCCCAGAATCCACTGTTCATCTCACCGTTCCTTATAAAATACAGAATCCTTAATTGGTCTGTGCTTCTCCAACATGTTTTTAATGAAAACGCAGCACATAACTCTTAGTTTGTTGGCTGCCAGAGCCCAATTTACAAAAGTGGGAGTGCGAGATAAGAAAAGAGTACATCTGCAGAGCAGGCTGCGCAATGAATCACACGGTGCCAGAGTTGAGTAGAATATAATTGAGTCCAACATCTCTGAGCACTTTCACCATAATTAATGATAATCTGTAACAGAGGAATCTGAGATTCCAGTTCAGAGAACTGTTTAATTAGGCCAAGTAATGAAAGCAGAAGCAGTACAAGAATATGGCCTGTCTCATGATTAATGATTCATGCTACTGAACACAAAAGTGCCGCACCGTTAACTCTAACGGATGCTGCATCTCTCTGGCATTTACAAAATAGTGAAATGCATGCATTTTTGTATCTTAAAGATGTAACCGGCAATATCTTTTTCTGAACTATTTACATGATAAATATGGTTCTGAAGGTAACTGTCTTCTTCCTAGGTTCTTTGCTCTGGGGTAGTTTAAGATAAATATGGTATCTGTCTATATATCAGTATTAAGGTAAGTGTTGTTCCAAACAGTATAATTAACACCTCACTTTCACTTCCGAAGTTAGTACAACCTGATTTTCAATCTTACTGTTTTTTTTTAATTTAAAAAATGTGTCTTTTATTGACCTAATCATATTTCAATATGTATGTATAAACACCTCACTCATTGATAACAATAAAGAAAAATAGGTTGAAGATCAAATCTAAGATACAGAAAAAAATAAAACATGCTTAACAGTTATATTGTGAGGGTCAGAGTATAAAATGCCCTCTCTATGTAGAACAATTTAACACCGGGATTGTCCTGCAAGTGTGGGGGACATGACAAAAGGAAGAACAGATTGCCTGAGGCTTTAACTTCAAAGCCAGAAAATTATATGGGTTGTATGTCACTAGTTACTCTGTTTTTCAATAAAAAAAGGAACAGAATTTGCTTAAAATGTCTACTCTGATCATATTTGCCTCAACATTTTCTTGGCATGGAAAAAACCCTTAGCTTTTCTTGGTAACAAAGACAAAATTTTTAAAACAAATATAATTTACTATGTTATTGATGTATTGGCAGAAATTATTCTGATATATAAATAATGAGTTAATTTACATGTTACAACTGATTTTAAGGACTGGAAATTGTATAAATGGCTAATTTTCTTATTTATAATATATCTGACTCAAGTGAAATAATGGAGCAAAGGCCCTTAAAAAAAAAGGGATAGTTTTTATCAAAGGGACTGCAGAATAATGCTGTATATCTTCAAGGACTCTGGTAAGACAACCTCCATAACAAAATGTGGCCTAGTCTGTCCTCAACGAAATTAGGCCTCTTTTTTTTTTTTGGTTTGGTCCACTTTATTTTTATTTATTTATTTCTCTTTTTTGTTTGACTTAAAATGATTTTTACTTTTAAATTACATTTGACATATATTAATTTCAGGTGTACAACCAGAGATTAGATATTATATAACTGACTAAATGATCATTCCTATAAATCTCACACCCATCTGACACAATAGATAGTTATTAGAATATTATTGACTGTATTCCCTATGCTGTACTTTACATCCTAATGACTATTCTGTAACTACCAAGTTGCACTTCTTAATCCCTTCACCTTTTTCACCCTTCACTCAATCCCCCTCCCATCTGGCAGCCATCAAAATGTTCTCAACTTTCAGTCAAGATGGAGATGTAATTAAACACAATTCACCTCCTTGTGCAACCACAGAGAAAATTACAACTAAACTTCAAAACAAATAACACCCAGAACCATCAGAAAATTGAGCTGTATGGAAGTTCAACAACCAAAGATATAAAGAAGCACATTCACCCATATGGTCAGGAGGGCTGTAAGTACAGAGATTTGTGGCAAGAAGAGGCAGAGATGGAAGAATGGGTGGCACCACATTCACATATGGTGGATAAGAATTGGGAGGGCTACCTTGGGAGTGAGAAATCCAAGTCCCAGGCCCTAACACATAGACACATAGCACAGGATTCCAGCACAAGGAACATACATCCCCATAACTTCTGGCTGTATAATTCAGTGGGAGTTGGGGTGGTGGAAGAAATTGCTGGATTTTCAGGAGATTCTGCTTAAGGGGCCTGCATGGACTTAAAAAGTTATGCATACCCAACCCTTCTGGGATTCAGAACCAAGGCAACAGCTAGAAGGCTTCCAGTCACACAGGGTGAGTGCCTAGGCAGTAGCACAGTCTCCCATCCAAACCCTCCCCACAACAGGGAGCCAAAAAGCAGTGAAACAGTTTGCCTTACCCTGATGATTACATATGGGTCCTCCTCACACAACTTACAGGTGCCTTTTCTACAGCAGGCCATGCTACTAAGACAGGGAGTCAAAGCAGTTCTACCTAATAAACGGAAACAAACACAAGGAGGCTGCCAAATTGAGGAGAAAAAGAAATATGGATGAAATGAAAGAACAGAACAAAACCCTAGACAAGAACTAGATAAAGTAGAGATAACCAACCTATCAGATGCAGAGTTCAAAACACTGTTGATCAGGATGTTCAAAGAACTTATTGATAATGGCAACAAAATAAAAAAGACAACCAGAAATGAAGGTAATATTAAGTGAAATAAAGAAAAATCTACATGGAGCCAGCAGTGGTGGTAATGAAGCTGGGATTCAAATCAATGGTTTGGAACGTGAGGAAGAAAAAAGCATTCAACCAGGGCAGCAAGAAAAAAAAGAATTTAAAAAACAAAACAAAACAAAAAAACAAGGATAGTACAAGGTGGCTCTGAGACCTCTCCAAATGTGCCAACATCCAAATCATAGGGGCGCCAGAAGGGGAGAAGAAAGAGCAAGAAACGGAAAACTTATTTGAAAAAAATAATGAAAAATCTTCCCCAATTTGGTGCAGGAAATAGATATACATGTTCAGGAAGGACAGAGTCTCCAACAAGTTGGACCCAGAGAGGGCTTCACCAAGATACAGCATAATC
This sequence comes from Micronycteris hirsuta, assembly GCA_004026765.1. Lineage (NCBI taxonomy): Eukaryota > Metazoa > Chordata > Mammalia > Chiroptera > Phyllostomidae > Micronycteris > Micronycteris hirsuta. The sequence goes on along the minus strand of PVJI01005207.1, from coordinate 77,970 downwards.
AATATGCCAAAGGTTGAAGATAAAAAGAGAATCTTAAAATCAGCAAGAGAAAAGCAGAGAGTTATCTACAGAGGAGTTCCCATAAGACTGTCAGCTGATTTTGCAAAAGAAGCTTTTCAGGCAAGAAGGCACTAGCAAGAAGTATTCAAACAGAGGAAAAACAAGGACCTACAACCTAGATTACTCTATCCACAGATATGGAGATCCATAGATATAGATCTAGCCATACATATGGAATCATAGATATGGAGATCATTTGGAGGGTTATCTGCTGGGAGGCATAAAGGGGAGAGTGTAGGAAAAGGTACAGGGATTAAACAACATAATTGGTAAGTATAAAATAGACAGGAAGATGTTAAGAATAGCATAGGAAATGGAGAAACCAAAGAAGTTATATGCACGGCCCATGGACATGAACTAAGAGGGGATTGCTGGAGGGAATGGGGGTACTGGGCAGAAGGGAACAAAGTGGTAAAATTAGGACAACTGTAATAGCATAATCAATAAAATGTATTTTAAAATGTTCTCTGTATCTCTTAGTTGTTTGTTTACTTTGCTTTTTAAAATTCAATTGTTGATAGATATGTATTTATTGCCATTTTATTATTCACATTTTTTAAAATTTTTTCTTTATATTAAAGAAAACCCTTTAACATTTCATGTAATACTGGTTTGGTGGTGATGAACTCCCTTAGCTTTTCTTATACAGGAAGCTCTTGTTATATCCTTCTACTCTAAATGATAACTTTTGGGGGTAGAGGTTTTTTGGGCCTGCAGCAGAAGCTTCTGTGTTTTAGTACCCCATACAATTGAGACTAATTCAGAAAACACCTCACATATTATATGGAATCAAAGAATAGATTTCTGTATCTTCATTGTCTTTGCCTTGCCTTCCAACATATGTGGCTACTTAGGCAATCACAACAATGCAACTCATGCTTGACACCAGATATCTCCAACTGGTCCCAATAGAATGTGATCTCATAGGCAATGTAATTCCAGGGTTGCTAATAAACTTGTATCCATGTAAACCCCAAACAACTGGTAGAGATGTGAAATTTCAATGATTGTTTTGAAAATAAAGCAAAAATTTTCCAAATTTATATACTTTTTACTCAACTTAAAGAGTGGTTGATCTTTCAGGAATATTTTGTTGAAAACTAGTAGTTACAGCATATGCAAATGAAACAACTTGTAAGACGTATTAAGGAACCATTCATTATTTTAAACTTTCAGACATACATAATGAAATCTTTGCCTAAATCATACTGTACACATCTTGTAAAAAGTCAAATAAATTGTTCTTAGTTACCTCTGTTAATAGCTGAGTGAGCCTTATTTATACATGATGATTGATTTGTACCATAATCGTAGATGACATGCATCATATACAAGAAATAACAATTTTTAAGAAAAATAACACACTAAATCAAGTGCTTTGAAAGGAATCTGTACATATTCTATAGTTAATTTGATAAATTTTATATATTCAAATTATTTGCAAATCTCACTATGATTGGCTGCATGGAATATAGAAAATAAAAGTAGATAAATGGGATTAATGATGTGTGAAGTTTTCAAAAGAGGAAACCACCTTACCATTTTTTGCAATGTATAAAAATAACTAATAATTTTAAAGCAATTTATATATTTCCTTAGAAATACTATTCATTGAAATAAAGAACTCAATGAATGGGTTAAAAGAGATGCAAAGAAAAAGAAAATAAGTTAATTGTGTAATATATTTGAGGAATTAAACAAAATTCAGATAAGAATAATACAAAGTATGAGAAATTGAGAGCATGAAAAGTAGAACGAGAAAACCACCATTTATTTCCTGGGACAATAAAAAATTGAAAAGAGGATTACTGAAAGAAATAATGGTTAGTACTTTTCCAAAATGTAAACAAACAGGCTCAAATGATGAGTCTTCAGGTTCAGAAAACTCACCAGCTCTGAGATGTACTTAAATAAAAAAAAAAATTAAAAACAAAGACAAAACTTAAATTCATTTTAATAGAAATAGATTTTAAAGACAATGAGAGAAACCTTAAAAACAGGAAGAAAAAAAAAATTTACCTAAAAGTCAATAGTAAATACCCACTCAATGCAATAGTATCATTAAAATTATCAGTGAAATTAACTCTAAACTTAGATATTTATACCTAGTTATAATGTCAACTGACAATGTCATGTAAATGAATACTGAAAGACTATATGTTATATAATTAATTACAAAGAAAAATGCTAAAATATACTTCAGACAGAAAGATATTGAAACTAGTAGAAAAAGTGAGATGCAAAGAGTGATAAAGATGAAAGAAATCAATAAATACATTGGTTAATGAAAGGAGTATGAAATTTCAAACAAAAGTAGTTCCTGTTTCCACCCAGGGTAGAGAAATCTCAAAAGAGTGTAGCTCTCACCTTAATGCAAAGGAAAAGCCAGTTAACCTACTAGGGAATTAAGGTTTCAAGGCGACCACATTTTCAAAAATTTAAGGAAAAGAAAAGAGATACCTCCACAGACGGATGGGACATGAACACTGGCTCACGTGTGGTATTGAGTCAGATGAGACCTCTCTTCAAGTAGGGAAAAGAATTCAGCTAAAATTGCTAATGAATTGAAGAACACTGAGAGATAAAGGCTGACCTTTCAGGGGAAAATGCTAAGATTTTCTGGTCCTTTATCCTGTAAGGAACAAAGTCGTTAAGTTGGTGAGGCAAGGGCAGGAAACCTGGTCAGCCCCAAGGAAGGCTTGAAGGCCTGTACTGGCTGGAAAAAAGGAAAGTAAACATCTGTATTTCCTTGCAAAAGGGAAAGAATAGTCCTGAGCACAGGCTATTAAATGTCTTCTGCTACTGTGACACAAGCCTAGACTGAGACTGAATCAGACCACAGAGAACTCCTGCCCCACTTCCAAATACTAAGTTAGGTAACAGGGAGAGCAAGCTGCATTAGTCTCCTGAGGATAAGGCGGTGAAACACGGAGACAGGCCCTCTCTGTGATGCAAGTGCAGTGAGGAGTTGTTAGTTTCCTCTGAGGATAAAGCAGCAACATTAAGAAAAAATACTCTTGCTAATAATCTCCATTTAAATCATGATTATACCAGAGAAAAATGATGCCAATGGTGCTTTAAAAGTACCACAGAAATAACAAACCCCAAACCAACATAATTCTTCTCCAGATTGACTCAATCTCCCTCAAATGAAGACGTGTCCCTATTTTCAGAGTACATATGGTTTTCCTACACATACCATCTACCTTTCCATATTGTGATTCTTCTACACACTAGGTACAGCAATAAATAAAAAGTTAAGAGAAACCTACTCTGAGATGACATCATAGTTGAACTATGAAGAAGGGAATTTAAAATAAGTACTATTAATCTGTTAAAGGTTCTAGTGGGTAAATAGCGTGCATGAATAGCAAGAGAATTTCAATAGAGAAATGGAAATTGCAAAGAAGAGTTAATGATGCTAGGTATAAAAATATGTGTCACAGAGAAAGAATGATTTCAACAGACACATCAGTAGATAAAACCTGTCAAGAAAATGTCCCTGAATTTGAAAATGAATCCATTAAAATTATACAAATTGCAACACAAGGGGGGGAAAGGAAAAGAGAAAAACTGAACTCAACATTACAGAAGAGCTCAGAGACAACATCAGTCATTCTAACATAGTTAGAGAGGAAAATGTTTCCTTCCTACTTTTCTAGGTTCTGTGGCTAGTCTAAGAAAGTCTAAGAATTAAATTGACATGATAGGATAACAAAAGGAAAGGAAACTTTTTAATTATTTACAGAAACCTCACAGAGATAAGAGACTTAGAAGGTGCTGAAATGATTGAGATTTTTATACTATCCTGAGGTGAGGAAAGGGATAGGGGTTTGGAGCTTCTGGGCTGAGGAATTTAATTCATGGAAAGGTGAGAGGAGGAAATGTGGGGTAAAGAAAGTTACCCTATTACACAGGTAGAGAAGAAATTATCTCTGGTAGAAGCTATATTTCTTGTACTGGTGCCCTTTCTAATGTAAATTTAGAAAGTTTTTAAATTACAGATTTCTTCTACAAATGGGGAAATTTATATTTCTTTTAGGCAGTTAAGGGACAGGTAAAGAATATGATTGCATTCAGCTCAAAGTAATCTTTATGCCAATGTGGCATATTTTGTAGCAGTGTGCTCTGAACCCCTTCAGGTAACATACATACAAACCCGCATAACCAGAATCCAACAAGGAAAAAGAAAAGAACAGACAGTGGTTGAGAACTTTCCCAAAATAATAAAAGATATCAAACTTTGTATGTAAAAATCTCACAAGCTCCAAATTGGGTAAATAATCCCTAGCATTACTACCCAGACTAATTATACAAAAGCTGCTGAAACCTACGACAGGAAAGTTAATGCTGAATTTGCCAAAGGAAAACAAAATAATTTTTACACATAAATGAAACAAAGATAAAAATTAGAATGGACTTCTCACCAAAAACTAAGCAAACATGAACAATGGTTTGGGAAGCATTTGAAATGTAAAAGGAAAAAAAAGAAATAACTTTTTAACACAGTTCTAAACACATTTTTTTCTAAAAATGAAGAAATAATGACATATCTACAGACAAAAACTTTACTACAAGAAATGGTAGAGAAAGTTTTTTAGGTAGAATGACTGTAATGGCAGACAGAGACATGAACCCATGTAAAGAAATAAAGATTCTCTGAAAATTGCCCTGGCTGGTGTGGCTCAGTGTAATGAGAGCTGGCCTGTGAACCAAAGGGTCGCTGCTTCGATTCTGAGTCAGGGCACATGCCTGGATTGCAGGGCTGGGTCCCCCAGTGGGGAGTGCAACAGAGGCAACTACACATTGATGTTTCTCTCCCTCTCTTTCTTGCTTCCTTACCCTCTCTCTAAAAATGAATGAATAAAATCTTTATAAAAATATTTTTAAAAATTCTCTGAAAATTGGGAAAATTAAAGTAAATCTAAAAAAATTTTTCTTATTTGACAAGATCATAAAAACTGATTAATTTCTAGCCAGCTTGACTAAACAGAAAGGGAAGAGAGAGAAGAGATATCAAAATTATCAATATAGGGATTTTAAATAGATTATTGCTGAAGATCTAACAATAATAAAAAGCTAATCAGGAAATATTATGAGTGACTTAAAGTCCATTGATTGAACAATTTCTATGAAATTAATAAAATCCTTAAAAGTCTCAATCAAAACTTACTCTAGAAGAAAAGCCTATATAGTTCTATACATTATTTATGAACTTGTAGTTAATTGAATTTGTAGTTAAAAGCCTTCCAACGAAGAAAACATCAGGACATATGGCTTCACCAGTGGTTTCTACCCAACAGTTAAGGAAGAAATAATACAGTAGTTCCCTTTTTCCCATGGTTTCACTTTCCATGGTTTTAGTTACATTTGGGTCAGCATTGATCCAAAAAAATTAAATGAAAAATTCCAAAAATAAATAATTCATAAGTTTTAAATGTGGGGTTGTTCTGAGGAGCATGATGAGATCTCATGCTGTCCCAGCCAGGCCATGAACCCTCCCTTTGTCCAGCACATCTACTTGCCCATTTGCCATTTCATAGTCACCTCAGTCATCGTAGCCACAACTGTGGTATTTCAGTGCTTATGGTCAGCTACCTTTTGTTTACTTAATAATGTCCCCAAAGTTCCAGGGCAGTGATGCTCTCAATTTGGCATATGCTCTCAGTATGCCAAAGAGAAGCCACAAAGTGTGTGTTCGTATAGAAAAAAACATAACATACAGGATTTAGTACTATCTATGGTTTCAAGCATCCTTTGGGGGTCTTGGAATGCTTTCCCCATGGGTAAGGGGGCTACTGCTGTACCAAGTCAATATAATCTCTTGAAAAAGATAGAAAACAAAAAGAAAAAAATTCAGACCAATATTTTTTAATATTATATCAACAAAAGACTTGAACTATTAGCAAATAGAATGCAAAAATATATGAAAAGAAAAATACGTCACTCCCAAGTTTATCTTGGGAATCTAAAGTTCGTTCAATATTCAAAAACCAATCAAGGTAAATCACAATGCCCACAAAATATAAAGAATAGTCCTCCACCACATAAAGTGCTTCTACAGAACAACTACATCTAACATCATATTTAATGGTTACAAGGCTGCCTTTTTTCCCTAAGATGTGGAACACAGTAACACTATGTTCTCTTACTAGTCCTATTCAACACCATACTGGGGATCCTAACAGTTCAATAGATAAGAAAAATAAATAAAATTCATATAGATAGGAAAGAAAGAAATAAAACTATCTCAATCTTCTGATTGATATGATGGTCTACTTAGAAAATCCCAGAGATTCTACAAAACAAAACTAATGTAATTAATAAGTACTTAAGTACAATAAGTGATTAAGTATAATTAATAATGTAATTAAGCAAAGTCATAGAATATAATGCCAACAAAAATTAGTTACATTTCTATATATAAACAATAAAAATATTGGAAATTCAAGTAAAATTTTAAAAAGTACCATTTAAAATAGCACCACAAACATGAAACACTTAGGTATGAATCCTATGCAATATGTACAACATTGTATGCTTAAACAATTAAACAAATTAAAGAATACCAAATAAGTGAAGACACATTGTGATTATGGTTGGAAAGGCTCAGAATTGTTAAGATGTCATTTCTCTCAAAATTGATAGTAATATTTTATTCTCTGTTAGACTATGAGCTTTTTGAGGGCAGCAGTAATACCTAATTTAATTGTCTGTAGCCTTGTGCATATCAGTCCTTCAGTAAACTTTCTGAATTAATTTAGGAATGCAGGAATATGATCAGTACTGAGAAGACATTGAAAATATTAGATCCCTAATGTAGTTAAACAACCTCATATTTACACATCCGTATTTTTTATGGAACTTTCACTTATTTTTTAGCATGAAAGACATGAATGTGAGAAAAGATGCAACATGCAGGCTTAGAAATTTTTTCTTACATTTGTGATTAAAAGATAATTACCTAATCAGTGGAAAACAGCATCATGAATAAGGTATGAAACATAAATTATAATGAATGTAGAATTCAATTAGTATTTCTAAGATTTTAGATATTTTTCAGCAATGTAACATAATTCACTTCTATAGAGTAATAGCAATTTTCATGTGTCAAATCTGGTATGAATTTTTCTGTATTTATTTCTAAATATAATTTTTATGCTTATACTATAAACAGGGAGACAGAGAATTAATAAGTAAATAATATAATGATGGCTATTATTAAGTGCTATTCAGAAAAAAAAAATTAGGACAAGGAGGGGATAAAGTGACGTAGGAGTTTTTAAGAGAAAACATTCTGAGGAGACTTCTTTGAGGACATTATGTTTGTGATCGATTTGATGCACAAGGTAGCATTCATGAAAAAGTAACAGAAATTCGGTGTGAAAGTAGTCGAGGGGCTGCCCTTCCAGGAACTTGCTACTTCAGAGTGATGAAAAGCCAGATCAGATTTTAAGCAGAAGAATGGTATGATGTTAGCTCTTCAAAATACTTCCAAAAAGTTCTAATCACCTCCACTGCTGCTATTCTGTTCTAGGCCACAGTGGAATCTAGCCTGTATTCGTCATTAGCCTCCCAGCCAACCCCTCTAACTCTGCTCCGTCCCTCTACATTTGATTCACAACATCAAAACCAGCGGCCCTTTGAAAAACAGGAGAGATAGTGTCACTGGTTTTGTGTAAAGCCATCCAATGACTTCTCATGTGTCTCAGTAAAATTATGTTTTTCATGGCCCACAGGGTCCTACACGACTAATCCCTGTTTAGTTCTCATTTCATCTCCTACCATGTAATTTCCTGGCTTTCTGTCCAGGAGCTCACGATGCATTCTTGCCCCAGGACCTTTGCCTGTGTTTTCCTCTCTGTGTGTAGTTATGTTTTCCTAGATGCACGGCTCACACTCACAAGCCCTCCTGTGTGTGCAGACATTACTGATCTGAGTCCTATGCTGAGAATGCTCTGTAAAATAATCCCAGCAACAGCTGCAGCACTCTTTAATCTTTTTACCTCTTTACCAACTTTTCTTCATAACATAATATGACAATTGGTTTTCTTATAAATAGATCTACTTTTAAAAATGCTTATTGAACTCTGTGTGTGAGTTCCTGTGTTTCTTCTTGCAGGCAAGAGGAAAGTTAAGAATATTGCCCAGCTTCTACCAGCTTCCAGTACAGTGCCTTTGAGTATGATCTGAATTTAGCGTTGTTGTATGACTACCTAGTTTAAGAGGACATATAGAGAGAAGATATATATACATATTCCACTCAATGAAGTTCTAAGCTAAAACAAAATCTCAATTAAAGGGCTTATTTTTTTCATGGTAATTATTATCTTTTAAAATATATATAGTTACCTCAGGATTCCTTTTGAAAAAGCAAACAGTGCAGCTGAATCTTATCGAATCCTTTCAAGAACAGGTTTCAAGTATCTTATGAGCTATTGATAAAAGGGAGTGTCACATAGAGAGAAGAGTGCCGTCCTAATTCATATTATACTCTGGGATAACTAACATGTGCAAAGGCTTCCCTGAGAGATTAGAAGAAAACCAAACTATATTTTTACCTCTAGCCCTCAAATACAAATACAACACAAACACAGTTTCCCTTTCCTTCTCACATGTCTGCCTGGTCATTTTCAAATGCAAAGGTCATATTCAATAACTCAAGTATATGTTTTCAACTTGAGGAAGAAAAAAATTTTAAATAGCCTTGACTGTATGAGAACTAGTATGTTTCTTTCACTTCAGTGTAAAATCTGTTGAATTCTACAATGTATATAAAAATGTACCCTTTATTTATTTATTTTTATTGTTGTTCAAGTACAGTTTTCTCCATTTTCCCCCCACGACTTTCTACTTCTCTACCCAACCCACCTCCAACCTTCAATCTTATCCTCCTTTGGCTTTGTCCACGTGTCCTTTATACATGTTCCTTAATGACCCTTCGCTTATTTCCCCCCATTATTCCTCTCCCCCCTCTGCTCTGGTTACTGTCAGTTTGTTCTTTATTTCCATGTTTCTGGTTCTATTTTGCTTGCTTGTTTGTTTTGTTGATTAGGTTCCACTTATACGTGAGATGGTATGGAATTTATCTTTCACTGCCTGGTTTACTTCACTTAGCATAATGCTCTCCAGCTCCAACCATGCTGTCACAAAGGGTAGTAGCTCCTTCTTTTTTTCTGCTGCATAGTATTCCATTGTGTAAATGTACCATAGTTTTTTGATCCACTCATTTACTGATGGGCAATGAGGTTGCTTCCAGCACTTGACTATTGTAAATTGTGCTGCTATGAACATTGGGGTGCATAGGTTCTTTTGGACTGGTGTTTCAGGATTCTTGGAGTATAATCCCAGCAGTGGAACTGTCAGATCAAAAGGTGGTTCCATTTTTAGTTTTTTGAGGAAATTCCATAGATAAATATTATAAATATATATGAACCCGACATAGGAGCACCCAAATACATAAAGAAAATCTTGGAGGACTCCAGGAAAATCTTGGAGGACAGCAACTCAATTATAGTAGGGGATTTTAACACCCCACTGTCAAAAATGGACAGATCTTCCAAACAAAATAGTAACAAGGATATTGTGGCATTGAACAATGCCCTAGATGAAATGGGCTTGACTGAAAAATATAGAGCCTTTCACCCCAAAGAAACTAAATACATATTCTTTTCAAATGCACATGGAACATTTTCAAAGATAGACCATGTGATATGACACAAAATAAGCCTCAAGAAATTCAAGAAAATTGAAATCATATCAAGTATTTTCTCCAACCACAAGGGACTGAAATTAGAAACCAACCCCAAGGAAAAAAACCTAAAACACTCAAAATCATGGAGATTGAATAGCATACTATTAAACAACAAATGGGTCGAGAATGAGATTAGGGAAGAAATCAAAAAGTTTCTTGAAACAAATGAAAATGAACACACAACAGTCTAAAACCTATGGGGTACAGCGAAGGCAATCCTGAGAGGGAATATCATAGCGATACAGGCCTATCTAAAAAAATGTACTTTTTAATAAACTCATTTCCCACACACTGACGGACTGTCTATAGTGATCAGCATCAACTGTTTAGTCTTTATTTATCTCACTACTTACTTAAATTCAAATTTTATTTAAATAATAAAGCTTTATTTTCCCAAATGTTGCACAATGATAATTGCATTGTGTCTTGAAATAGGCTAGATAATCTGGTATATTCGTACCTCAAAATGGTGCTTGGCTTATTCTATAAATTATTCCAAAGACAGAAAGCTACTTTGGTCTTATGATATCTTATGTCTGATATTAATAGATCAAAAGATTATAAAATTTTAAAAACCACAAATGGTGTGGTGATTACATAATTATTTTAATGAAATTTAACCTTTGACTTTTATATTGGGGAATGATTTATATTAAAAATACTTAGTTAAATGTTTAATAATTTAATCAGATTGTGTCCAAACACTCCCATTTTATGCTATCAAATATTGTTATCTATACATATTTAGCTATAAGCTGTATTAGTAAAGATTATATTATTAACATTCATGGAAAACTCATATACATTTCAAATTTAATAGTTTAGATTTCAAAAAGTGGCTTGATTCTGTCTCATATTTAATGAAGAAATTGCCTCAGATATATAGTTATTTCTTGAATTCACTGTCCATTCAATCAACATATTAAGAGAAAATTACAAACTATAGAACTGTAACAAAATATAAATGAGCGGCAGCCAGATATTTCAAAGTAGAACACATTTTCTAATGCACAAAAATGTATCAATGGTGCATAGATTCCTGGAGTGATCTATGCAGTCCTTTTGTCCCACAGTACACTGAGCTAGGACCAAGGAGGCTGATAGAGCAAGTGCAGCATAAGATTTGAGAAGTAGTTGAAGAAGCAGAAAAGCCACTGGTTTTAGAGGAAGGTTTATTGGCATTTCACCATTAGAAATACTTATGCATGAAGAGAAGAGAGTGGCTGCAGAAATCACTCATATATCAGTTATTTATTTATTTGCTTCCTGATTTCTGGGGTCACCTAGTTTTACTATCAGTTTAACTTTTTTATTACAATTTCATTTTTTCCAAATATTAAGGTAATATATTTTTGTTATAGAAAATTACAAAAATACAAGAAAACATGAAGGCACAACTAATATATATCCAAATCCCTATCACCAAGAAAAAAACAAAAGTTAACATGTTAGACATTTTATTTCTCCTGCAGCCACAGAACTTCCCCGCTATTCTTTGAAGGTGCCAGTTATACTTCCACCTTAGACTCTGAATTAGAACGGGTTGTGCTTTAAGTGGGGTGGTCAGAGCAGGCCTTTCTGGAAGATAATTGATCAGAAATGAGAAAATAATATATGTGGTTATCCGACAAAAGAAATTCCTAGACAGAAGCCAGAGCACTTCAGGCAGAGAGAAGAGCAAATGGAAAGAATAGTGTGTGGCATATTGGAAGGAAAGTACTGAGGCAAGTGTGGCAGAAGCAGGGTGACAGAGTGCAGAGAAAAACTGCAGATGGAGAGGTAAATTGAAGCACAGATTAAGCAGGGCTTGGAGGCCACAATGAGAAGTGGTAACCTTGCCCACCTTGTCTAAACAAGTGAAGCCTTAGTATTTGATGTGCAATGTGGAGATAACAAAATAACATTTTTTCTGGTGGTTGAGAGTATTAATGGTATGATCCATGTAAAGTACTTAGCATAGAAACTGTAGTCATAAATATTACTTGTCAAGAATTCCCCCCTATTTTTTTGATGATGAGCTTTTTTTATATCAAGACCCTGGAAGCATTTTTTAATTAATTATTTCTTTTAACTAGGCTATGGAGTACGACTTAAGTGACATATAGATTATTTATTCCATAAAGTTCTGTCATAAACCACCCAATGAAAATGTCTGAAATTGGTAAAATCTCTGGATATAATTATTTGCGAATTCAAATACTTTTCAATATTTTCTAAGGCAATTTATGTAGTCACTATTACAGATTAATTTTGATCATTTGTATTTCCTCAACTTCATTAATTCCTTCAAGCTTGCTACATTTATTAGTATGGAGTTGTAAGATAATTGTTAAAAATCACCTTTATTTGTACAGTTATAATATTTTTTACATGCTTAAGTCACATGGTTGTGAATATTTTTATTGATATTTTTCTGATGAAATTTATCCACATACCATGTCTACATTTTGGGTGTATTTATATGTTTATAATTATTTTCCCCTTTTTATCTGACTTGGTAGCTTAATTATTACATAGTTTATTTCTCCTTCTTATTCTAAAGACAGTTTTCTTTCCCTTTTTTTGCCCGATTTAATAAATTATATGCTTAGTTGTTTATTTTCAATTTGTGTTCTTTAAATAAAAAAGCATTTTGGTCCATGAATCTGGAAGAATTTGGGCCATGAATTTGGAAGAATTGGCATGACTTTTTATAAACAACATGCCTATTATAGCTCTTTTCCAAGTAACTTTTAGTTGCAATTTTGGCTTCTTTCTGGCTTCTTTCTGTTCAAAGTGTCAAGTGGAATTGGTCATTTTAATTAAGCAGTTTGATATTTCTTTGCTGCCTAAAGTTTTGTTTATAATTTTTGAAATTTTGTATAATGATGAAGTGACTAATGTAATTACCTTATAAGATTACAGGTAAAAAGGAAAGACAGAAAACATGCTTATTGTAAAGTAAATCAGAGTATGAGAGGGGACCCCCCCAAAGCCCAGAATTTACTCATAAAATAATCATGTATTTATTCTTACATGTTTAAAGTTTAGTCACCTCAAAGTACTCTCCATTTGGTCCAGTACACCTATTGAGATGTTTTTTCCACTGCTCAAAACAGTGTTTAAACTCGGTGATTTTGATGCCTTTTAAGTGCTTCTGCCAGTTTTTATTTCACCTCTTCCATCCTGGCACAACCTTTCCTTTTGAGGACTTTTTTCACTCAGAAAAACAAAAAAGAGATCTCAGGACAGGGAGGTCAGGTGAGTAGGGAGGGTGGGGCAGGAGGGTCATGTGTTTTTGCTCAAACAGCACGATGTGGGCAGGTGGGCTCATAAATCACCCATCATGAAATGAACAAACGCGTTGAAAGGTCTTCCCAAAAAATTCACTGAAGCCTAACACAGCCTCTCACAATAACACCAGCTGGAACACTGTTACAGATGTGTTCTTAGAACACTGAGCTAGCAGGGGAAGCCTGCACCATGTACTACAAGGGTCCCACCCTCCAGACAATAATTCTATTTTGTTTCTGGGTTCCCCCTCATACATAAACAGTACAAGTGAGCTTATCTCCTCATAACCTTGGGTAATCTTTCTTTGTAATTTGTGGTTTTGTTTTTGGTTGTTTTTTTGTTGTTGTTTTTTTTGTTTTTTTGTTTTTTTTTTTCAGAATTGGATGCTAATATAGACTTTACCACACAGGATATTTTTTTAGTAATCAACATCTGTGCAAGGGAAGGTGGAAAAGAGGATTGAGAAAGTTGAACTGTGATGCAGGCTTCACACACTTCAGGCAATTACATGTGGAGGCCTGGAGCATGTATGACCCATCCCGAATGCTCTGTGTGAGTCAAAACAGCTGCCCTGATGCAATCTCTGCTGTGAGTCGTTAGCTGTGAGTCACTCTAAGAAGTGTGAGCCCTTAGGAAAGGCTGTTTTCTAGGCTGAGGTATACCTGAAAGCTGCCGACAGCTTGAGGTTGTCTGGTGAGAGCTGCTGCAAGTCTTCCCCGAAAGGGACACGGGGGTGCGGCTCAGTGTGCGCCATGCCTTCTATTGCGTCAGTTTGAGGTGTTCTCTTAAAATGTTTTATACACGTCTTACTTTCATCTTATTTTTCACCTAAATGATATTTTGACTACATATGTAATTTTAACACACGTTTACTTTTCCAAACTTTCTATACTTACTCAAAATATTTTTGATAAGTTTTCAATCTTAATTTTATCTATTAGTTGACTCATTAAGTTGTCAAAGATTTTTGAAAAGACATACAGTGTAACTTTTGAGCTACTTCTCAATTAAATATCATTATAGTATTCACACATGAATAACAACTACTCTGAAAATCAAGTTCTTGTTGTCTTCTGCCATTTAATGCTGCATATTTACTTCTGGATAAAAATTTCAACTATTTACTTATATTTAAATTTTAAAAAGTCTTAAGAGCTGTCTAAAAATAATCAATTCTTTTTTATGAATTCTGATGATGATAGACAACGGAAGAATCATGGTTAAATTTACATTTTTACAAGTATCAGTCTGCCTTTAATCTGGAGATTACATTAGAAGGAGAATGAATACCTGCAAAGAAAAACAAAGATGGCTCTCGACTTTATTAAAGAGACATTAATAGATAAAGGTAAATAAGTTAAATAATATGGAGGAGATACAAAATCAGATGTATTTATAAAGAGTTTGGGGAACTATGAATGATCATAATTAAGATTCATAATAGACTGTTGAGTCTAAAGCTCAAAAAATTGTGCTGTAGCTGAAAAGTAATGATAGTCATTAGTATTTCAAGATGTATTGAATCTCCTGGAGATTTAAAAGTATAAGAAGAAAAATAAATTAAGGTAGAGGTTTAAAGCATACCAAAATATGAGAAACATATAGAAGAGAAAAAAGTAATATCAGAGGAGAACAAGGAGGGATTATCAAAGATGTTGGAAGACTGGGAGGATGCTTTCACATAGAAGGTTCACCGATAAGGACTGCTTTGGCTGCTGCCCATGAATTTCAATAGGTATGTTTTTAGTACCAGTTGATTATTTACATTCCAATGTTTCATGTGATTTTCACTTTGACCCTTGGCAACTTAGTAAGTGGTGTGATTTTTAAGTTCCAAACATCTCATAATTATTAACTTCCAACTAAATACCTTGTGGTCAGTGACCGTGCTCTGTATAACTTTGACCTCTTGAAATGTATTTAATATTGTTTCATGGCCCAGTTTATGGTCAATATTATTCAGTGTTAATCACAGGTGAGAAAAATACAGTATTCTGCTATTAACAGCCTCTTTATTATATAGCCATCTATAAGGTCAACTTAATAGATACTGTTCAAATCTATGTTCTTATTGATTTGTCATCTACTTGTTCTATCAATAATTTAGAAATGGATGTTAAAGTCTTCAACTGTGATTGTGGATTTTTATTTTTTTCTTTATTTCTGTTATTTTTTTGCTTTATGTGTTTGAAAATTTTGTTATTAGGTATTACTGACTTAACTCTATTGATATTATTATTATTGTCAATATTGTTATTAAGAGTTATTAATACTTAGACCTATTAACAAACTAACATGACTACATTAGAAAGTTTAAAAGGTGTTCATAAGCTACCTAAAAAAATTCAATGTAATACCTAAAATAACAAAAATGATTTTGAAAAGGGGCTGAGAATTCAAAATAAACTAGAACGGTTTTCTTAAAATTCCCATTAGTGCATTTTAATATTTGTTGTGACAGACTTTATTTAATTCTCAACAATTTTCCATTTAAGCTTAGAGTCAGGAAATTAGGCTAAGGTGTTTAGAAGAGTCAGAATTTCAAGAAGTAATGCAAGTAAAGTATTGTACATTGAATGTTAGAAGAGAAGGGGAATTCAGGGGCCACTTAGTGAAACCTTGGAAATGTATGTAAGTTTCTTCAATTTTTCTATGTGGACAATAGCATTTTATTTCTGGAGTCTTCTAAGACAGTGACCATTCATCTATCATGTTCAAATTTCAAAAAAATATTTCACTTTTTAAAATATTTATTTTAATTTAGGGGATTTACCCATCACCACCACTCCCTTTTTTTAGAAACATTTTTCTCTTGTATTAGCAAAGATTTTAGAGGAAATAGAGGCTAGTAAATACGTTCAATTTGCCACACTCAACTGCCTGGTCAACAACTATGTTGTATTATCACTACTTGTGCTGTGCTGCTGCTCCTGCTGCTTCCAGTTCTCACTTGTGGGGACCTTGCGTCACAGCATGTGGCACATGCTAGGCCTACAGTCCTACGTAAGAGTGAAAAAACAGGGTCACATGGGATCACAAAAAAGGAGTGCATTCTGGTCCTGAAGGAACGCAAAAGGCTTTATGAAAACTGGTCATTACACATGAGGGAGTATTAGAGGAAAGGAGCAATGACAGAATACAGAATACATAGAACATGCCATTTATACACAGACCATAAGCAGCAAAAATAAAATTGAATGTTTGCAAAAGCGCACAACACTAGAAGAGCTATTGGCTACATTTTTGTGTTCTTTATGTGATAAACAAGGGAAGCATGTGGCAGGATTCTAAGATTCCCAATTGTCTTGCACAGTTCCTTCCATATAGTATGTCTTAAGTTATTTACTATATGTCTTCTATATAGTAAAACTTAAGTTAAAAGAAGGCATATCACACTGGTGAAGATCATGGATACTGAAACTAGATTGTTTAATTTCAAACCAGAGTCCTACCAGTTATCAGTTCTGTGATCTTGGAAAATATTACTTAATGAAGTTGTTTCTTGTATCCTACATTGGCATTGAGGTTAATAATAATATCTAATTCATGGGGTTTTGGTAAGGTTTAAATTAGTTAATGCAAGTAAATCACTCTGATGAGCACTTAGCACTTAGTAAACACTGAGTTATTATGACTATTTTTGTCATTATTACTATTATTAAATTATAATTATTAATATTGATGGATGTCAGAATCACTTCAGCAAATACAACGCTGAGTTAATGTAGTTGCTACACAATTTTAATGAAAGAATATCATCATAATAAGCTTAATTCTTTCACAATTTTACATCTCTGACTGAGACTTCATCTATGTGCGCTTTTTCACCATCCCAAGAAAAAACGTTTACAGGCTATGGATCTTAAATATAATAACAATAATCATCATCTGTCAAATGAACAGTTGTCTTGTGGGATCACGATTTGAGTGCTCTGATAGATTGTTAATAAAGTAGTCACAAAGGATTCTGTCCACTTTTGTACTAAAGAGGATCATATTTAAGGCTCCATTTAATTTGCAAAATGTCAAGGAACATCAAAAGGAGAAATTTATTGCATTAATCTTTGAAAGACATAAAATATAAACCTCATATTAGCTGGAGTTATTAATCAAAATTACATATTGATTTTGCTCAGTCAGTAAATCCAAATTTACAAAGAATATTGGTTACCCACACCTAGACTACATAAATGGAGGTATAGAATTTTCTGTCTCAGAATGTTTTAACTATTAACATTTCCGCTAATAGAAATTATAGAGTTCTAAAAGGGTTGCATGAATTGTAGTCATTATCACAAAAGATAAAATTAAATTAACTAGTCAACTTTACTATTCACATTAAAAATGACTAATATCATTTGTTTTAATAACACAAGTGTATCAGAAATAGATGGCATCAGTTAAACTGAGGACTTACATAAGATAAGGAAATGAGTTATAATAGTATTTATTGAAAAATACAGATAAGATACTCAAGCTTATGAAGTGGGCTTCGTTATAGAAATGAGTCCAAGCATTATGGAAGTAATAATAACAGAACTGGTCTAAAGATTAAACAAGGGAGATAACACCCTGATTCTAGGATGAACCAAATGAGACAAGCACTCTAGAAAGCATAACCTCTCTTTATAGTTTAGAAAAGTCAAAACTGATTAAAGTAGGATAAGTGAGAGATAATCTACAATTTAACATAATTTCTTTCATTAATAATATTTAAAGCATAGTTGTTGGTTGTTTTGGGGAGAAAATCATGAATAATGTAAATCTCTGGTAAATTAGTTTTCCCAAGGTCATATTAAAAATTTCTAAATGGAGAAAATGCTAAACTTCATACTTGTTTGTCTTAATCTACTTAGCCATGCCTAATAAGAAATTTTATTTGTTTTAATCTGTTATTGAATTTTGCTCTGTTTTTGGCCACAGTTTCTTTTTTTGCTCTAATCAAAACTAAGGATAACTTCACTTTATCCTTGGTAGTTACATGTTTTCATTTTACCTTTAAATTAATCAGCAAATATCTATAGGTAACAGAGTCAAAAGCAGAACAAACATTCTTCACACATTTGCTTAAATTTTCATAAAGGAAAATAAATTGCCCAAGAGTATGGAAACTTAAACATAGAAAATAGTAAAGTCATGCATATTTGTTGAGCTTTTTCACCCTAATAAAGTTTGACTGTTAAACATATACAATTAAATCAGCATTTATTCTATAAACTTCCCATAATAGAAAAACATAGCCATGAGATCAACATTCAATATTTCAACCCTGGGTAAGATCATCCTGAAAAAGAACAAAACAACAAATTCTCTACTAGTTACTGTCTATCTATAAGTGGTAAGTGCGTGGAGAAGTCCAAGTAATCATGAACATTGATTTGACTACCCCTTATACCTTAGAAAATTGTTTGCATTCTACTCCTGTGTCATCAACTTTTGGGTTATTTTCGCTGTCTCAACGTAACAGTTTGAGCCTGGGATGTTGTGCCCATTGTTATGTGTTCTTTTATGACAAAAACTTATGGCTAGATGATGTTAATACAATTTTATTTCATTTTTTTCTGGGTTAAATCATTTTGTGTAGCCAAAATATATTTGAAGTTCTCTGGTTAACGAAAACAAAATTTTCTCTGGCCTTATTTTAAAATAGAGAACACTACTTTCACACTAGCTAATTCGAATTTGTTTTCTCTGCTTTATATTAGTTTAAGAGTAGCCCTTGTTTACATACTTCAGTTGCTGATGCCCTTAGTTCTGTAAAAGAAAGACCTATAATCAGAAGGAAGCAAAGAGGCACAGCAGTGGGGACATCTTGGATCAGCCACATAAAATAAACAATTCTATTTTTTCTCTGCCCTGGTCCCATTACTAGTCCTTACGCAAAGTCTTATATACAAAACTAATTGTTTCTAAGGGCTGGTTATTCTTTGTTCAAGCTCCAGGATGGCAGTGGCTTTCTTCCTTTGGAGTCTACCTATGTATTCCACTGGGACTGCAGACCTCAGTGGGAGAATCTTGTTGTTCTAGCGTATGCTGAGATAATCGTCATGTGCATTAATCCTCTCCACCTTCGTGGGTCATTCAAATAGATTATTCTTGATATTCAGACTTTTAATACAAAAGCTGTTTGATTATGTCGCACTAGTCAAAAAGAAAATCTGGCAAAAAATGATACTGTTGTTTTCATCTTATATTTACTGACCCCAAAGCCACGCTAGTTTGTGGTTCCAACAACAAAAAGCAGTTACTGTGTTTGAATGCTAAAATTACAGATCCCTTACCCAATGGGGTTTTTATAACTATTTGTCTCAGGGATAATAAAAGCAGTATCAGGACTGAGACTGTGCCCCAGGATAGTTAAGGCACACCAGTAATGACAGCTGCAACTTGATGACTTGTGTGCTTCTAATTCTCTACTTCTACATGACATTCATAGATGTAGTTCACTGTCAGGAATGGGTACAGAAATAACCTCTTCATCATCATGCCCACTCAGAAACCCATTGCATTTCTCTTTTTTTTTTTTAACAAGAGAAAAAAAGAAACATTTTTATTAACATCGTGCCTGTACGTGGGAGTACTCAGTGATAAGTAACTCCAAGGTATGATTAGTACTTGGGCTTATATAGCCTCTTAGCAAAGAGCAATAATTATTTATAAAAGTGACAAGACAGAGGAAGAGGACTTTGAGCTGCTAGGAATGGAAAATTATGGGAAGGGAAACACATGAGGAAACTGATGGAAGATAAGAGCTAGTTACTGAGGTTTGGTTGTGTAGGCCTTTTCAGGTGTCATCTCATCTCCAGTGATAAGGTCGTCATCCCCTTCCGAGAGGGGAATGGAGGTGAGGAGGAGACAGTTTACAAGGGGAGTTTATGTTCTCCTTTCAGGGAGATGTGGGGCACTACTTAATGTGGGACACCACTGCTTAATATTGGCATAATAGACCTTTGGGTTTTCATGCCTTTATTTCTCTATAAATGAAGATGTCATGATAAACATAATGCAGGCACAATTATATTTTTAAAATCACATACCAAACACCAAACCATCTTCTAAGAATTTCGTGAACACCATATAATTAAATCTCCTTTGAAACCAGTGAGATATCAGTGGTTAAGTGAGGAAAGAATGTAGACAACGGTTGTTCAGTAAGGCAGAAATTAGTGTTTTTTAAACTATTCTGATAGACACTTTCTAGACCTTCCAGCACATGATGAAAAACAAAGCAGGCTAACCTCAGTTATATTGCTTTTAAAGTCTTGCCATAAGAAACCCTCTTATAGCCTACTCTCAGCCATCCATTTCTACCACCACGTCTTAGCTCAGGCTGACATAAGAAATTCAGCAGATTGGCTTAAACAACAAGAATTTACTTCTTACAGTTCTGGAAAGTGAGAAGTCCAAGACCAGAGTGTCAGTGTGGTTGGGTTCTTAGTGAGGGACCTCTTCCTGGCTCACAGACAACTGCCTTCTCACCTGGCAGAGAGAGGAAATTTGGGTGTCTCTTCTTTTTCTTACTGACACTAACCCCACCATAGGGCTTCACCATCATGAACTCATCTGAACCTAATTACTTGTCAAAGCCTCCACCTCTGAATACTGTCACATTTGGGGTCAGGGTTGTAACATTAATTTGTTACAATCATTTAATTCATAACACTCCCATTTGGTACACCATTTGCGATATGTACTACTCTTATCCCCTTTTATAAAATCAGATATTGAGGTAGAGAGAGACTAAGAAATCTGATAAGTGCCCTGTCCAGCATGGCTCATTTTGTTGGAGCATTGTCCTGTAACCAAAAAAGGTCACAGTTCAATTCTTGGCCAGGGCATATACCTGGGTTGCGGGTTTTGTCCCCATTTGGGGAGGGGGTCATACAAGGCAATCAATCAATGTTTTTCTCTCACATCAATGTTTCTCTCCCTCCATTCCCATATCTCCCAGAAAAAAATCTGACAAAGATGATTATATTATTGATATCAAATATATAATAGCACAAGTTGTAAAAGATAAGATGATAACAAAGGAAACTCACTAGAAATCTTGAAATTTTAACACATTATACTGACTCACCATCCAATATAATTCCATTTATTCTATCTCACAATCGTCATAAATAAATACCTGTAAAGAAAGGAGAACACAAATAATATATGGTCTGGCTTTCAATGGGAATTTAGCTTTTATTAATTATATTATCCTAGCAGAGACTTTTCCCCCAAATTTAGATTTTTTTTAAGATTTTATTTATTTTTAGAGAGAGGAGAAGGGAGGGAGACAGAGAGGGAGAGAAACAGCAATGTATGGTTGCTCCTCACACGGCCCTCACTTGGGACCTGGCCTGCAACCGAGGCATGTGCCCTGACTCGGAATCGAACCAGGACCCTTTGTTTCCCAGCCCACGCTCAATCCGCTGAGCTACACCAGCCAGGGCCAAATTTAGATTTTTAAGAACAACTATATACTAATTGACTCAAGGAACAGTAATTGAGGTTTGGTTATAATTTGGCCAATGTATGGATTAAATTCTGTCTTGCAAAAGATTAGATGCAAGATTGAAAGAACAGTTATAATGCATAAAGAAATATGCTATTCAAACTCAAGAGATAAAATAATTACACTAAAGCAGTGGTATTTTTCCTACTCAAAGAACCCTTGTAGAATGTCTTCTAGATAATTCAGTATAGCCTTTTTAACATTTAACACTTGAGGCAATGAAACTGTATTATTTTAAATTATATTATGCCATAGTTCAAATTTGAGTTGCTGTTGCAAATAATATTTTCCTCTTCTGTCTCTTCTTTCTTCTCCTCCTTCCCATCCTTACACTCTTTTCTTCCCCCTCCTTTTTTCTTCTTCACACATAACTAAAAAAAAATATGATACAAATGTCTAGATATTTTCCCTATAAAAATAAGGGGAAAATCAAAATAATTACTATTTCACATTGTCCTCAATGTTTTTGTCTCAATGCATGAAGAAATTAAATAGAAATAAGAGGTGAAACTAATGGAAATTTGGAAACAAAACAATCACTACTAGCAGATGTGTTATACACATTCAGACCCCAGAGATTTACTATGAAGTGTAAAACTAATAAGCAAGTTTTCTAAATGATCTAAGGTAGTGAGGGCTTTCCAGGCCAAAGTAATCACACAGTCAAAGGAAAGAAGATTTAGATTAATTTCGGAGAGTCCACAGAGTTTAGTAAGGCTTAACAAAGGGCCTCTGAGTGAATATGATGAAGATGTAGGACAGGAAACAGCATCAAAACATATCTCTAGGGCTTTACATGCCACAGTAAACAATTATTCATCTCCTATACTGTACCAGAATATTCATATTGGAATTATTAGGTGCAAATAAAACCTTTTTCTTTTTTGCTTTAATTTTGTTGAGTATATAGGTTTAAGCTGCCCAGCCAAAAGAACCCAGAGATTCCAGAAATATATTTCTGTTTTAGCTCAGGGTGCTAAAACTATAAACTAAGTACTTTAAAAAATAGACATTTCTCACAGTTCTGGAGGCTGAAAATCCAAAATCAGGGTCTAGCAGATTAATTTTCTGGTGAAATCTTGCTTCCTAGCTTGTAGATTGCCATCTTCTCATCGTTTGCTTAAGGGGGCCTTCCTTCCTGTGCAAGAGAAAAGAGTGTGACCTCCCTTTCTTTTTCTTCTTATAAGGGCACCGATTCTATAATGAGTGTCTCATCCTCATGAACTAAAATAAACCTAATCACCTCCCCAAGACACACCTCCAAATACCATCCCAGGAAGGGTTAGGGTTTCTAAATATAAATTTTGAGGGACACAAATATCTAGTCTATACACACTTCTGAGATTTAAATATTAAAAAAAAAGTTTATCTTCAATGAGGAGGGAAAATAGTAGTTTAATAACAAATGATTCTGACATACAAGACTATCCATCTGAGAAAAATAAATATGAAACACTACTTCATACCCAAAACTGAAAAACAAGACAATACAATTCATAAATGATCTAGAGGGAGGATGGAGTTTGGGAAGAAATTATTAATCAAGAAAATAAATAAATATTTTAAAAGTTATATGTTTGATCAAATTCACTAGTAGCCAAGATAATTTTAAGAGCATCAAAGTAGACAAATGTCTATATATTATAAAATAAAATAGTAAAAATAAAGTAGTAAGACGTTGAGGTGTTGGCATTAAGACAGAAAAGATAAAGGAACAAAACTAACGTGGCACACTAGAACAGAATTTCTCAAAGTGTCATCAGTATTTACTTTCTTCAGTTCTGTCTCATTTTTGTATGAACCCATCCCAGTATAGCATTTAATCGCATCACTCCTTCAAATATGCATTGATAAAACAAAGTTCAGTCTTTATTTTCCTACATTGAGAATATATTCAAATCCAACCATTTTTCATCCCTTTCTGCCTTCACTTTGGGACATCATAGCCTGTGATCCCCTGTATTTTGCAAAGTTGTTGGGTATTTGAACTAGGAATTAGAAAAGAAGAATGGGGGATTAAAGCATGGATGTAGAAAAAGTCAATATAAAGATATTGTATTAAATTGGTTATTGCTACAGACAAATGGTGGCTTGACCATACAACACAATCTAAGAAGCCTGTGGAATGTATCTCAGAACATCCCTTTGGAGAAATCCTACCCCTGTTAAGTCAAAGATGTGACCTAAAGGATGTGAATCCCTCTCTATTTAACTGTTGCAATTGTGTGAGCAACTAGAGAGTTTTCACAATATGCCCTACCTGAGAGGCCTCATAAAGATGCTTTTTATCTTGATACTCAGAGTGTTGGGACTGAAGAAGTTCAGGGAAAGTAAGAGAAGATGTTTATTTAATCTTTATACATCTTTGCCTTGTATTATTTCATTTATTGTATAATAAAAGGTATTATGTAATATAAGTAAACCCAATACAGAAAAAGTTAAATATAAAAATATAGAATATAGTTTTGGGAGAAACTATAACAAAAAAATCTAATTGATTTCATTAGGCTGGGTAAATGTTTTGGTTGCCATCTTTAAATTTTGAAGAATGTTTCATATGACTCTTAAGTTTAAAATATAAAACAGTTATGGCAAATTAATTATTTGTAAATGTTGATCATAACTCACAATGGATTTTAAAGATGCATGTTTTCTAAATTTAATTACAATGTGTTATTTTTCACTAAAAGTTTAGCAGCATCTTCTGAGCTAAAGATAGAAGTGGCTCAATCATAGTTTACTGTGGGATTTGGATGGACCTTTGCAGTAATATTTAAAGCTATGATCTTATTCTACACTCTATTTTGTGAGCCCTGTTGAGAACAATGGTTGTAGCCACTTGAGAGAAGCAGAGGTCAGGTAATCTCATCTTTTGCTTTGCCCCAAGGTGATGAACCCTCTCTTTTGTCTGTACTCATTTTAATCAGCAAAAAGATACTTTTTTATTACCACAACCTCAGAATCTTTTGGATTTTTAGATAACCCTAAGATCATCATAAAGGGACTCTGAGATATCTGGCAAAGCTTTCTCACAAAAAAATACTGATTGCCAGGTGGAGATGGGTGGGGCAGGGGGCTGAGGGAGGTGAAAATGGAGACAACTATATTTGAACAAGAATTTAAAAAATACATTGTTGATGATGGCCCATTCTGACTGGTGTGAGGTGGTATCTCATCATGGTTTTAATTTGCATCTCTCTGATGGCTAATGATGTTGAGCATCTTTTCATATGTCTTTGGGCCCTCTGTATGTCCTCTTTGGAGAAACATCTGTTCATGTCTTTTGCCCATTTTTTAATTGGGTTTTTTGTCTTCCTGGAGTGGAGTCGTATGAGTTCTTTATATATTTTGGAGATCAAACCCTTGTCTGAGGTATCATTGGCAAATATGTTTTCCCATAATGTTGGTTCTCTTTTTATTTTAATACTGTTTTCTTTAGCCCCACAGAAGCTCTTTATTTTGATAAGGCCCCATTTGTTTATTCTTTCCTTTATGTCCCTTGCTCTAGGGGACATATCATTGAAGATGTTGCTGTGTGGAATGTCTGAGATTTTCCTACTGATGTTTTCCTCTAGAACGTTTATGGTGTCACGAGTTACATTTAAGTCTGGAGGGGATGTGGAGAAAAGGGAACCCTACTGCATTGTTGGTGGGAATGCAGACTGGTGCAGCCACTGTGGAAAACAGTATGGAACTACCTCAGAAAACTAAAAATGGAACTGCTTTTTGACCCAGCAATTCCACTACTGGGATTACACCCTAAGAACCCTGAAACACCAATTCAAAAGAACCTATACACTCCAATGTTCATAGCAGCACAATTCACAATAGCCAAGTGATGGAAACAACCTAAGTGCCCATCTACAAATGAGTGGATCAAGAAACTATGGTACATTTACACAATGGAATTCTATGCAGCAGAGAGGAAGAAGGAGCTTATACCCTTTGCAACAGCATGGATAGAACTGGAGAGCATTATGCTAAGTGAAGTAAGCCAGGCAGTGGGGGACAAATACCATATGATCTAACCTTTAACTGGAACATAATCAACAAAAGCAAAAAACAAGCAAAGCTTAACCAGAGACATTGAAATTAAGAACAATCTAACAATAGCCAGGGGGGAGGGGACAATGAGGAGAAGGGTTTTCAGGAACCACTATAGAGGACACATGGACAGAACCAACGGTAGAGAGAAAGGCAGGGAAGGGAGGTGGGATTGGAGGGGCCTGAGGGGAGGGGAGAATTTGAAGACAACTGTAATTGAATAACAATAAAGTAAAACAAACAAACAAAAAATGCTTCTCTAGAAAAAAAATTTAAAAATACAAATTGAACAAAAGTGCTGGACTTTTAAACTTAATTTCTGTGTATATTTAAGGTTAACCCTGATAAAAATGGAAAGAGAAAAAGAAAAAAGTAATCTGCTTCCATTCACTAATTTCTAGTGCTCCAAGGGAGAAATTCTCTATGGAACAGTTTCCTAAATTTTGGTAGCCATTTTGGTTTGCTCTCTATTTTTTCATTTTGTGACAAAAATGCAGGGGAAAAAAGACATCTCTCAGATATCCCACTGGGTCCTCTAAGAAAACAGGGAAGTATGAATTAGAGAGGATGTCAATATGCACATGCAAACACACACACACAATAAACACCAAAATAAGGAGAAAGGGAAAGAAAGAGGGCTGGGAGGAAGGGAGGAATGAAAGGAAGAAAATAAGAATGACAGAAGAAAGAAAAAGAGAAAGAGAAAAAGAGAAGGAAGAAGAGAAATGAATGTCATAAAGAAAGAGAAGGAAAATTTAATCACCAAAGAGAACTGTATGTTTGTCTCAAACAACTGTGTTCTTATTGCCTGTATTTATAAGCTGAAACATTGTACCAGATTGACTGGCTAAGGTAGTTAGAAGACATATCTCTTTGAATATTATGGACAGAGGTGAAACAAGTGAATAAAAGACAATTCAGACTTGAGAATATAGAGAAAACATGCTACAGTTCCTTGATGATTTTAATATTGGAAAAAAGGAAAAAAATCAGTTTCTTATTTAGTAGACATTCAAACATGCTAGGTACCTACTTCCTTATTAGGCAGTAAATTTGTGTCACATATCTACAGGGTTATTTGTGGGATTATTCATCTCCTGAATTCTTGGGAGAGCCAGCAGTTTATCTGAGAGATGTTTTCCTGTATTATTACCACAAAAGAGTGGAATTGTGAGTAAATCTTGAATAGAGTAATGTTAGAATTTAACAAGACATTTTTTCAATGTCTTATATTTCTTGTATAATTAGTATGTTTAATATCACTGTATTTAAATTATGTTCTAAATATATATATTGTTTTATTTTTTTAAAGATTTTATTTATTTTATATTTTAGAGAGGGGAAGGGAGAGAGAAAGAGAGGGGAAGAAACATCAATGTGTGATTGCCTCTCATGTGCCCCCTACTGGGGACCTGGCCTGCAACCCAGGCATCTGCCCTAGACTGGGAATCGGACCGGTGACCCTTTGATTCACTGGCCAGCACTCAATCACTGAGCCACATTAGCCAGAGCAAAATCTGTATATTGTTTTAGACAGTAGTGACAGAGTGAGAAAGAATATGTACA
This sequence comes from Micronycteris hirsuta, assembly GCA_004026765.1. NCBI lineage: Eukaryota > Metazoa > Chordata > Mammalia > Chiroptera > Phyllostomidae > Micronycteris > Micronycteris hirsuta. The sequence goes on along the minus strand of PVJI01005207.1, from coordinate 50,770 downwards.
CCCACAACTCTCCCAAAGAATTCAAATTATTTCCCCAAAATGATTTTAAAAAGACATTAAGTCACATAAAATCTTCAATTTATAATAAGCTACAAAAGTTAGAAGACTTTATTTGATTGATTCTGTATTTTAAAAAATTATATTGCTATGGATATTTATTTTCTATGGTATAAGAACTAAAATTCTTTTAATATTCTTATCAAGATTATATGTTACTTCCAGTCAAGATGGAAGCATAGGTAAACACAGCTTCCCTCCTCACACAATCACAGCAAAAATTACGACTAGACAACAAAACAAACATCACCCAGAATTGTCAGAAATTCAAGCTGATGGATGTCCAACAACAAATGTATTACAAAAGCCACTTTCATCCAGATGGATAGGAGGGGCAGAGACATGGAGATGCAGGAGGAGTGGCCCCCCACACACATGTGGTAGATAAAAATTGGGAAGAATACTTCAGGAGCGAGGGATCCTAGCCCCACACAAAACCACCCAGTCCAGGGTTCTAGCATCAGGAAGATAAGTGCCCATAACTTCTGGCTGTAAAAATGAGTAGGGGTTGGAGAAGTAGAAGAAACTGCAGGATTCTAACAAGTCTGCTAATGAAGAGCCCACAATGGACTTAGGACTTACACAGACTCACTCTTACTGGGCTTCAGCACCAGGACAACATCTAGAAGGGTATCAGTGGCATTCAGGGAGAAATTGAAGTGACTGGCATGAGGGCTAGTGCCAGGAGACAGCTCCCTCCCTAACAAAACTCCAGAGACCAGGCAGTAGCATTGTCCCCTCTCCAAACCCCACCCCACCCTGGACACACACAGAGCCATAACGCAATAACACGGGTTTCCCCACCTTGGCAATTACCTAAGGCTCCACCTCATCCAACTTACTGTGCACTTTTCTACAATAAGCCCCACTATTAAGACAGTGAGTCAAAGAAGCTCTACCTAATACACAGAAACAAACAAAGAGAGGCTGCCAAAGTGAGGAGACCAAAAAAAGATAGCCCAAATGAAAGAACAGAACAAACTCCAGAAAAAGAACTAAACAAAATGGAGATAAGCAATCTATCAGGTGCAGAGTTCAAAACACTGGTTATTAGGATGCTCAAGGAACTCACTGGGTAATTCAACAGCATATAAAAGACCCAGGCAGAAATGAAGATTACACTAAATGAATTAAAGAAAAATGTACAGAGAACCAACAGAAGAGAGAATGAAACCAGGAATCTAATCAATGATTTGGAACATAAGGAAGAAAAAAGCATTCAATCAGAAGAGCAAGAAGAAAAAAGAATCCAAAGAAAAAAGAATAGGTTAAGGAGGATCTGGGGCATCTTCAAAAGTACAAAAAGTGTACCAGAGGAAAAGGGTAAGAGCAAAAAATTAAAAAATTTATTTGAAAAAATAATGAAAGAAAACTTTCTTAATTTGGTGAAAGAAATAGACATACAAGTGCAGAAAACACAGAGAGTTCCAAACAAGATGGACCAAAAAGGAACACACCAAGGCACATCATAATTAAAATGCCAAAAGTTAAAGTTAAAGATAGAATGTTAAAAGAAGCAAGAGAATAGCAGAGAGTTACCTGTAAAGGAGTTTCCATAGGACTGTCAGCTGATTTCTCAAAAGAAACTTGGCAGGCTAGAAGGGGCTGGCAAGAAGTGTTCAGAGTGATGAAAAGCAAGGACCTACAACCTAGATTACTGTAGCCAGAAAAGCTTTTATTTAGAATAGAAAGGCAGATTAAATGCTTCCCAGACAAGGTAAAGCTAAAGGAGTTCATCATCATTAAGCCATTATTGTGTGAAATGTTAAAGAGATTCATTTAAGAAAAAGAAGACCAAAACTATGACATCAAAATTACAGTAAATTCACAACTATCAACAACTGATTCTAAAAACAAACTAAGCAAACAAGCAAAAGAGAAACAACCATATATATGGAGATCATTTGGAAGATTATCAGTTGGGAAGGGGAAAGGGGAAAATGGGGGGAAAATTGCAGGGATTAAGAAGTACAAATGGGTAGGTACAGAATATATAGTGGGCTGTTAAGAACAGTATAGTATATGGAATAGCTAAAGACCTTATATGCATGACCCATGGACATGAACTAAGGGTGGGGTATTGCGGGAGGGAATTGGGGTACTGGGTGGAGAGGGGCAAAGGGGAAAAATTGGGATAATTTTAATAACATAATCAATAAAATATATTTTAAAAGATTATATGCTGGAAATTGCTTTACTCTGAAATATATACTGTGAATATTTGTAATATAAACTTTACATATTCATAACAATTTCCTATGAATGCTTAAATAGGTAACTTTTACCTAAAATGTATTGATATCTAGTCATCCATTCCTCAATTTTTTTAGATAATTTACAAAAGTTTACATTTTAGTTTCAAATGACTTTTACCTCTCCCTCCAGTTAAAATAGAGAACACAGCATCATGCCATAATATAAAATGTAACTTTAAGGCTATTGCTATATAATATTTTACAACCAGAAACAGAAAGAGTTAACCATTAACTATGTTTATATGATATAGTAAAAAGAGTTGGTTAAACTCTACCTTGCCCAATTCCACTATTACATGTGCTCATAAAAATCTCACACATGCTTTAAGAACCCCTTGTGCCTTTGACGGCAGTGCTTTTCTCTGCTTCAGTTCCCCATAATTTATGAACTAATTAATTTGCATCTTATTAATACACATATACCTAATTTCGGTGTTAGAAATCATAGGCAGGGAATATCAAAAAATCCTTTCTTTCATAAAAGCAGTGAGAGTAGTGGCAAAAGAACAGCTTTTGCAGAACTCTGAAAATTAACCAGATTTGTAACAGTTCAAGGTGCATTTATTTCAGAAAAATGGCAGACTCACAGTAAGAACAGCGAATTTTGCACTATTTTGCTTTGGCCCATACCACCTCTGCCCTATCTTCGTCCTTGCTTTGAAAACCACTAGTGGTAGTGATTTGAAAACAAACAGTGGTAGTTTTTTACTATCATGGCTGAAAAAGCAGTGGATAACAGTTGAGACAAACAACAGGCTAAAAATAAAGCTAAAAGAAAAATTTGGTGAGCACGATGCCTATATAGGTCTTCAAAATCTCTGATATATTTCTGGGAATATAGAAGAACACACATACGCATATGGCTATTGGTATGCCCAGACCTTCGAACATAATTTGTCCTCTCACATGTCACCACACTTGAGGCTCAGTATAAGCAGAAAGGGAAGATGAAGGAAAAGTTTTCAACTGCTACCTGAGGTTTGGAAGTGTGCCCCCAAATGCAAATACAACTCCTTAGCCAAGATGTGGAACTGAGCTTTTGAGACTTACAAAGATCCTAAAAGATATAATTTTCTTTCTTTCTTTTTCTTCCTTTCTTTCTTCCTTCCTTCCTTTCTTCCTTCCTTCCTCACTCCCTCCCTTCCCTTTTCTTTCTTTCTTTCTTTCTTTCTTTCTTTCTTTCTTTCTTTCTTTCTTTCTTTCTTTCTTTCTTTCTTTCTTTCTTTCTTTTGTTCTTTCTTTCTTTCTTTTTCTTTCCCTCTCTTCTTTATTGCTATCTTTGTTTCTTTCTTATAAAGAAGTGACTCATATGATTATGAAGGCTGAGAACTCCCATGATCTACAGTCTAGAAGAAGAACACCCGGAAAAGCCATTGATGCAGTTTAGTTCAGGTCCAAAGGCCTGAGAACTAGGGGACTGATATAAATCCCAGCCTAGGGATAGAGAAGATTAAATGAGATATTCGAGCTCAGTTGAGAATATACAAGAAAAAAAGAAAAGAAACATATAACTCCTTCCTCAACTATGTTCTATTCAGAATCTCAGTGGATTGCATAATGCCCATTCACACTGGGGAAGGGGTCTTCTTTTCTGAGTTAACCAGTTCAAATCGTATTTAGAAACGTCCTCATAGACAGAGTCAGAAATGATGCTTAATCTGGGTACCCCGTGGCCAGCCAACTCAACACATAAAATTAATCACCACAAATTGATGCCTGGTAAAGTTGTCACCCATATGCATTTCCTTAAACCATACTGAGTCTCCAAATAGAGACAACAATAAGGTCCTAATTCTGCATAATATGATAAAACTATTTTGTGTATAAGTGAAATCCCTATAAGCCCTATCTTAGAAGAGCAGGTAAAGTCTTTGAGTGATATTTCCTCTTCTCCTTCATAGTCTATAAATTAAAGTATACTATTCTATAAAGTTAAGAATACTTGAACACTGTAATAAAAATCAATATAGCTTGTCTTACATGATAAGAGAATAAAAAAGAAAGGAAAACAAAGATATAGATAGATGATAGATATAGATAAATAGATGACAGATGATAGATAGATACAGATACATAAATGTATTCATAGCAAAATTAGGAGGAAATAGTCATGATGATTACAGTTCTCATTTTTGTAATTGATCAAATGGTTGTAGCTGGTATGTATAATTATCTTCTTACATGATCCATTCTGCATCCCTTTGCCTTTATTCAGCAAGTACCTCAGTTGGTTGTAATTCTTTACCTGGTAGAGTGACCTAAACTATCATTCCTGAAAAATCTGGGCCATTACTAGTCCTGCCTGGATTGAGTTATAGTTTTGACTTTAACCACAAGAGATGCCCTCAAAGATCTCCTACATTTTAGACATACTCTTTCTTACCTCCATTGTGAAACAGTAGTTCTAGTTCCCTTTGGCAGTCAGGATCAATTACCTCAGCCCTCACTGAAATGTCCTACTTTGTGGATTCGGAATCAAAAGGGACCCAAGGTGGCTGGACAGCAATCTTAAATTCCAGTTGAATTAGATCATTTTCGTGCTTCTTGAGGAAACATTCCTCCCCCGGAAACTAAGACCTCTAGGCCGTCAGAACATAAAATTGCAGGAACAAGAAATACACATTTTGCCAGGGTCACTAGAGGTGATAGTGAGTGATGCCACTTTCATTTCCACCCCTTGATTCCAGGAACCTAGCTACTAGAGAGACAGCACCACGTATGAGACACCGCTTCAGGGGATATGTAGCCCTGGAGAACATTGCCTGATCCCTGTAAAATATTGTCACCTAGCTGGTACTGTAACTGAGTTTTCAAAAGGCCATTCCACCAGTCTATCAACCCAGCTGCTTCAGGATGGCAGGGAACATGGTAGGCAAGTAAATTCCATGATCATGGGCTCATTGTTACACTTCTTTTACTGTAAAGTCAGTTTCATGATCAGAAGCAAGGCTGTGTGGAATGCCATGATAGCAGATAATGTACTCTGTAAGTACACAGATGGTGTTTTAGGGCAGAAAAACACTGTTCAGGAAAGACAAATGCATATTTAGACTAAGTGTCTATTTCAGCAAGAACAAAACACTGCCCCTGCCACAATGTGGGTGGTTCAAAGTAATCAATCCAGTACCAGGTGTGAAAATTGCTAATTTTCAAATCATGTACTTTCCAAGTCTCTAACCATTCAACCACACCATTGGCGAGAACCCATGAAGCATATATAATCTCATGTCTGGCCACTTCTCATTCTAAGCAAAGTGAACAACAAGGCACATTACTCAAAATTCTGTCCACTAAGAGGACTTTCTTCACCACTTTCCCGCAGAGATGTCCGAGAGAGGGGCTGCAGCGCTGCAGCCGTCCACATTCACGTGGCCCCTGAATGTCATACAATACCATTTGTAAACAAGGCCCGAATCTTCTTTTCTTCCGTCACCTGATCACAGGTTACTCCTCATGAGCCCGTAATGCAGTCGTTGTAGGCATCGCTACTGCTTTTGATACACATTTTCCTGGGTATAGGTAGTTCTAATGGTCTCCACTTGGTCTTTCCCAGCATAATGGTCCTTGCTCCACAGGTCAGGGAACCAAGGTAGGGATTCTGCCAGCTGCTGTGTATGACTGTTCCAATTAAACATGCTGGAAGTGGGGAAATAACCACAAGATGTACCCACCATGAGATGAACCTGACCTCCATAAGCCTCAAGGCCGACTGGAGGGCCACAGTGATGTTTCTGCTTTCCTGGAATATGTGTCAGTTCAGAGCCAGTGTCCAAAAGTCTCAGAAAAGTCAGATTATGTCCTCTTCTGAAGTGTACAGTTACCCTGGTAAAAGGGATTTGGGAAAAGATTGGAAAAAGGTTAACAAGGTAAAATTTTGGTAGTATTTTTGGGCCTTTCAACAGGAGAACCTGACATCACCTTTATTCAAAGGGTCCTGGGTCAATAAACCAGCTCAAGTCTGGGAATTGATTGAGGGGTCATAACTGTCTGTTTTTATGATTCAGTTAGAATACATAGCTATAGTAATCAATACAGAGTTGTACTAGCATAAGGATCAATATATAAATCAATGGAACTGAAGGGAGAGTCCAGCAAGAAAACAATGATACTAATCAATTTATTTTCAACAAGGTAACAAGACAATTCAATGGAGAAAGAATAATCTTTTAACAAATAATGCATAGACAACTTGATATCTATAGAAGAAAAATTAAGTCAGGTAAAGATCTCACAGAACATGTGAAAATTAACCCATCATTTCTGAAAGGTTGAAATGTTAGAGGAAAACTGTAAAACTTTTAGAAGAAAAATTAGGCAAAAATCTTAGTGACCATTGAGTAGACAATCATTGCTTAGATGTGATACTAGAAGCACAAGTAACAAAAGGAAAAGAAATAAATGAATTCTTTCAAAATTAAAGCTTTTGTGTCCCAAAGGATCCTATTAAAAGTTTGAAAGCCCACCCTGCAAAATGGGGAAAATATTTATGAGTCACATATTTGGGACATGTATTCTGAATATATAAAGAACTCTTACAACTCAAAATAAAAGAACAGGCAACCGAATTGAGTAATTGAGTAAAAGAACAGGCAACCGAATTGAGGATATGAGTGGGAATTTCTCCAAGGAAGATATTTTACTTATATGGTCAATAAGACATGAAGAGACGCTCAATATTATTAGTCATTAGGAAAATTATGCACAAAACCATAATGAGATTTTACTTCACATCCACTAGGATAGCTAAAAAAACAAAAACAAAAATGAACTAACAAACAAAAACATTAGTAAGTACAGCTAGGATGTGAAGACACTGAAAGCCTCCAACATCTCTTTCAGGAATGTAAAATGGCATGGGTACTTTCAAAAATAGTGTTACTTTCTCAAGAAGTTAAACATAGAGTTACCACATAACTCATCAATTTTCCCTCTTTGATATATACCTAAGATATTTGAAAATATATATCTATACAAAAACTTATACAAAAATATTTAAAGCAGCATGGCTAATAATACCCCAAAATGGAAACAATCCAAATGTTTATTTATTGGTTAATGAAACAAAATATGGTATATCTATATATGATTTTTTATGCAGCCAAGAAAAAGGAGTGAAATACTGTTACATGCCACAACTTGCATGAACCTTGAAAACATTGTGTGAAATAAATTCAAATTACAAAGGCCACATATAATTCCATTTATCTGAAATATGCAGAGTAGACAAATCTACAGAAATAGAAAGTAGATTAATGTTTGCCAGAGGATGGAGGCAGTAAGGAATTGAAATTCACTGACACTAGGTATGAAGTTTCTTTTTGGATTGACGGAAATGCTTTGGAATTAGACAGTGGTGAGTGTTGTATGTTTTGAGGATATGTTAACCATTGCATTATACACTTTAAAAGGTGGCTTTTGTAGTAAATAAATTATACCTTAATTTAAAAAATGGTAGGCCCCTAATTAAATTCCACAGATGATTCTCTTTCCTTTAATACAAGCCTAAACTCTCATCACTTTTCATATACCTGAAAAATTTTACTTAGAAAAAGAAATAAAAAGTAAAAGAATCAAACTCAGACAAAAAATTGATTATTTCCGATAAAGAAGTTAATTTTACTTTACAAGAATTTTTCTTGGCTTTAATTTCCATTAGTAGTTTTGCCACCTTATTATAAAGAACTAGATTAGGGGATGAATAGACTTAAGAAGCATTAAACATATCATGTTTACCATTTAAAGCAGCAGGTACTGCCGTGGAACCTCTGTTTCCTGGGGCTTAAGTGCCACATAAGTGAGTCTAGACCAGGGTCAGGACACAGACTAAGTGTGAAAGAAAGCCATGTAAAAATCCATGTAGTTGCTTTAAAGAATTACTTTCTTTTATTTTTATTTTTAGTTTTAGTTTTATTTATTTATTTTTAGAGAGAAGGGAAAGGGGAGGGGAATACAAACATGAATGTGCAAGAGAGACATCAATGGTTTGTCTCTCTCATGCCCCAACCGGGGTTTTGGCCCACAACCCAGGCATGTACCTGGACCAGCAATCCAACTGGTGACATTACAGGTTTTGCAGGACAACACCCAGTCCACTGAGCAACACTGGTCAGAGCAAGAAATAATTTCAATGAGAAAATATCTCCTTGTACTTTCTTTCTTGTGCCATTCCCTTCAAAGGGATCATATTTCTTTCTGTTTTCAGGCATTAGTGTGAGACTCTTCTCTCAGGCAAACCTTTGGTATTGGCCAGGGTTCTCCAGAGAAACAGAGCCAACGGGAAGTGTGTGTGTGTGTGTGTGTGTGTGTGTGTACACACATACATACATATAGAAAGAGATTTATTAGAAGGAATTGGCTCACATGATTCCGGAGGTTCTTACTCACATAAGATCAGCCTTTTTGTCCTATTCAGGCCCTCACCTGACAGAGAAGGCCACACTGGCACCGCTGTGTGCGAACACTGCCCTCACGTCATGGAGAGCAAACTGCTTTACTCCATGTACTGAATCATGTGTGATTTCATACAGAAACACCCTCACAGACATACCCAGAATAATGTTTGAGCAAATGTCTAGGCACCCAGTGGCCCAGTCATGTTGACACATAAAATTAACCATCATATCTGCTGATTTTTACTTTTGTTTTATGGGGTGACCTTGACCATTGTATGACTTTGGAAACATGTTTGTATACGAATATGAATTACAGTCGATGCACCCATTATGTTTCTCACTTACCTGATCACAAACTCCTTGCCTGAGCTACTTTTCCTCAGCTTTCTGTTCTTTGCTTTCCAGAACTTCAGAAGTTGTTGGCCAACTAGCCCGTGTCAGTAACGGATTAGGTACTGGTCTTACTGGTCTTACCTCACTAACAATGTTGTTTTTTAACAGAGGATTTCTGCATACAAAAGACAGGCCTTCAGGATTGAATTTATGTAACTAGAAATTATCAATAAAGGAAGTATTCTGGACAAAGAATATTAGAGTTGTCTTTTAATGTTCATTGTACTTTGTAGGGTAAGACTGATTTGCCTAGATATGGTCTTTGCCATTTTAAGTTTCACCCATGCTATATACCAAAGAATGAATATTTTACAGACTGCTTTTGTCAAAAGTCTGATCAATGTTTTTGTAATAAATCCACTTATTATCTTGGAAATTTAAAAACAATTTCATTGGTTCTTGTTTTTATATACTATTAGTTTATTACTTAAGTCCTAAAATTAGTATTAAAAAGACAGAATTTTACTTAATAACATTGTATATGCAGCATTAATTCAATTTTTGTAAAAAATTTATTTATGCACATGTATTTGAAAAGCTGCCCAAAGAAATATTAAAATTGGCTGTTTCTGGGTGGTAAGATTAAACGTGATTTCAAATGTATTCTTTATTATTAGTTGTATTGTTCAAATCATCTATAATAAACATGTATTACTTTTATAATCTGAAAAAAATAGACGAAGAAATAGGGTTATTCATCACACAATACATTTGTGGAATAGAACTCACTTGGCCTGAAAGGCATAAAAAATTTTCCACCCAAAGACAGCCTTGCGGGAAATGTATCAGTGCCAACACAGCAACTCCAGACTTCTGCGCAGATTGGCACCATTGTGAGGTAACATTACCCTCGCAAGGACCTGCTCAGTCTCTCGTGGCAACTATTGAATTCTGACTGAGGCCACTCCTGTTCATTCTTTTGCCTACTAGTGTAAGTCACTTGGTCGGGCACAGCTTAATTCTTGACTATGGATTTCGTGAACTCCTCTTATAAAATGGTACAATTACTATAGGTCATGAACATCAAATGCCACTAACACTTCCAGCTGTGACCACGGAATAGCCTCCCAACAGAGGTACGGCAACATGGTAATAATAACATCCCAGCTGTAGCCATAATCACCGAAATCACTGACAGTGTCAATAATGTATAAAACCCCATGGAAACTCAACTGTACTTGCCAAAAGGCATTCATCAATTTCACTGCCTTTTATCTACCATTTAAAATGGTCTGTTTTTAGTGTTAGGGTTTTAAAATAAATGACTAGGGTAAATAGGCTCTGGCTGAATTGCTCACTATCTGCTTTAAATTGCTTCTCTAAATGTTGGGGACCTGAAGCTCAACTTTAACCACTCAAGTACATTCTGTAACCACTACATGTTAGGTGATGGGATGTGAGCAAAGAGAGTTGAGTGTCTAGCGAGGTGAAATTTACTAAGTCCCTTTACAGTTTAAGTTCTTTTAAAACATTCCAAAGGGCATAGTGAAAATACAGGAGAGGGTGCTGTTTTGATTTCTCAGAAGCCACTGAGCTTTTAGGAGGATCTAAGGCAGTGAAAATGTAGGCTGGCCAAAGAGAAAAAGTCTCACAGATGCTTGGAATGCTAAACTGTAACTATCACTACACCTTACTAAAAACAGTTGCTAGAATATTTGAGTAAAATAAATTACTGTTACTGAATATAGAAAAAATAAAACAAAATTCAAATAAAATATTTCCTTTTGTATGAAAGATGATTGAATATTGTACTTTCAATATACTGGTCATAATTTTTAGTATAACCTGAGCTTGTAAAATTCTTTAGCTTGCCATTGCTCTTTCAAGTATATTACCTCAATTGTTTCTTTGCCACAATTTTATCAAATTTCATTATCCCCACATATTACATATAATAATACAAATCTCAGAGAGGTCAGAATGATATCATATTGTATTCAGGAAACGTATTTATACGTTTTACGTTGACTGGTGGAGTGCGGGCCATGTATAAATACGTGTTTTGTAGACTAGCGGTAGAATGAGGGTAACGTATAAATACATTTATTTTTATACATTTTTATTGCTCTAAAGGGATGCTAACATGCAGATATACGAATTCCAAAGGACAAAATTTGGGTCTCTTTAACACAGACAATGGTGAATTATGTATGTATGTTTTAACGATTATCACACAAAAAAAACACTACTAAAACTTCATTCTTCTTTTTTTACAATGAAGTTTAAGAAAGAAAACCTCATTCTTTCTTTTTTTACACATTTTATGTACTTTTTTCAAAATATTTTCAATAAATCAGAATTTTTACATATTTTATTACTTTTATTTCAATTTCCAGTGAGTTTTCCAGTGTTTGTCTGTTTAAAATTTAAGAAATTTAGTATACATTTTATAGTAAATCACAAAAAGTTTCATTGAAAAAAATATGTAAAACTAAAGTTATCGTAATTTTACTGAATGTTGCCATTTACACAAAACATTAGCAAAAATGGCCCGCTCCACCTGTTAGCTTGTGATAAAAGCTACCCGCATACAATGGGATATGCTCAATATGACCTGGCTAGTTAGAAAGCAAACTGAACACAAGAACATCGACATTCCGTCACACCAGTTGCTCTCAGCTCTGAAATCCTCTCTCTCCTTGACTATGTGCTCCCATTGTGCATAAACACCTCTTGAGCTGCAGGGGACCTATGGTTCGTAAACCACACCTCAGAAGGTGAGAGCTTCTGAATGGTTTTCTCCCTTCTGGGCAGAGTGTGAACTTCCGGTTAGCAGGACAAATCTCATGAGTCAAGATCCAGGCAAAGGCCCTAACAGAGTGGCAGCAAAAAAAAAAAAAAAAAGAATATATAAAAAGAATAGTGAATATATATATATAGGCAATTAGACCACTTTTTGTCCATTCATTCATTTCTTAATTCAGTAAATATTTAGTGAGCAATTTAGTGACAAGGAATGTATTGATTCTGAGTATTGAATCAGGAATAAGAAAGATTTTATTCCTGGCCTAGGTTTCTAATGCACTATTATTATTACTGTACTATTATTATTATATAATAATAATATTAGATAAATATTATATAGTTTTCCATTGCTAAGATGATAAAGAACATAATTTTGATAGGATAGTCAAAGGATGCATCTGTAAGAAGTTGGCACTTAAGCCAAAATAAAAGGTCTTGAATAATAAATAGAATAGTCTTCAAAATAGAGAAAATAAAGTTTTCATACAGATATAATAACTTTTGAATATTCATAAACTGGCTATGATTTAAAATTTTGAGAAGTCTACTGTGGATGCTAAAATCACCTGACCAGTATGTCTACTGGGGCATTATAAATGAAGGTGTGACTTTTATTAAAAGTGAAGTTATCTAAATACAAAGAAGTAGAAAACACAAAATTAGTATCAGTGTCACTCCATTTTAGCCCTCCAAATTAGAAAAAAAGGTCTCTACTGACAATTAATGGAATTAAAACTGTTTCAATCGAAAGCATAACATGTTTTCACACTACATTTTGGTGTAGTGCCTTAGAAACAGTCAAGGTGAATACACAATTCATTCCAGTAGGTAAGAGAATTATGACTTATTCCCTTGTTATTGTGATACATTCCCCTGAATTGTTAAAAACTGAACACATTCTTATTGAGTCCCTTATTTTGGAGGTCCACGTTAAACTTCTAATATAAAGTTTTAAATATAGCATGTTCTAGAACTTCCCCAAATCTGCAGGCAAAACAAGCTAAGCTAATTACATTCTCCACATTCCACAATATTTTCATGCTTTTTGTTTTCAAACAAATTTTAATTGTTTCAAATTTGTAGCAAATTTTATTAAACTATTCAACATTGAGCTCTGGCCACTGACTAACCAATGTGGCAAATTCTAATAGATGAAATAAGCCAGAAAATGCTTTATTGGAGTTTTGCAAAGGTGAAAATGCTATTTTGCAAAGTTGAGATTTTACACCCTGAATGTTTTCAAGTGCAGAATGAATGCTCATCCATCAGGGGATGAGAAGTTAAATTCTTCATGCTCCAAAGTTCTTTCTGTAATTCTATGACATAAGATGAGTCGAGTCTATTTAAAATTATGACACAAGGAATTATTCAGGAAAATATTTTTGAAACACTTTGAATACCATGTCTATAAAAGTTATTATCCACAAAATTCAATCACATGAAAGATTTTATCTAATTGTTTAATATGACCCTACTTTAATTAATAAGGAATGCAATAATAGACCTAATAATATCACCTTTAATTATTTGTAATAATCTATGCAAGTATTTACTTCTGAAGTAGGATGCCAGCCATTGAGAGTGAAGAAGCATGACGTGCTGGAAAGCAAAAGGACTTGCAATAAGAAGCTTAGCTTAATTCTTAGCTCTACCACTGATTAGTTTTGCAATATTATGCATCTTTGGAACCTTTTTGGTCCTTACTTTCTGTCCCAAATAGGAGTTAGAGGATATCTAAATTTATTCCATCCGTGTGATTCTCAGAATGATAGTCGAATCCTTCAACGATAAGCAAGGAAGTCAGTATTGTGTATATGTCATGTTCTCTTTGACTTGATTTGACTTCTCTGCTCCTAATTCATAATATTTCAATTTGCAGTATGGTATACTCATTAAGGATATAGTTGAGGCAGCAGACCACTTGGATTTAAATCCTTTCTCTCTCACCGAATGATCATGGTTAGTGATCTTGTATAAATTTCTAAATTTCTCTGCTCCACAGTCTTCCGATCTGTGCAGTAATAATGAAGGTACTAAATAATAACCTGTCCTGGGAACTAACTAAGTTTACACATGTAAGAATCTTTACATGGCTCCTGACACAGAGTAAACATTAAATAAATGATGACTTTTTTTTGTCTTCTTCTATGTTTTATTTTTTATTTTTTGCCTTTTACATAATTTGGGGACAGAATTAATATAAAAATGGAGTCATAGGTCCATGATTTATTAAAAACACTGCTCTCTATAAATGAGCCTGGGTATAAGAAACAATAGTTTCATGTGAAGGGACATTTAGGCTACTTTTCAAACTAAGCATTTCAACAAAATGAATTTTTAAAAGCTGATTGTCTGTGCTTCACTTTGTAATTAATTTCATACAAATATAAAAATGTGGGTTTTTCCTCTGATCCATATAATAGAGTTCCTAAATTTGAAAATACACCCAGAAATAAACTTATACATATAGATCCAAGTACATAAATGCAACAGGAAAACATTGCCTAGAAATAAAAGCATTTCATGTTTATCAAAGTTCAAATCAATTACTACTTCAGGCTTTATAACTGCTGATGAAAAAGAAAGTTTTTCAAAAGTGACAATTTAGGAATGGACTGCAGATTATTTTCTCCGGTCATATGCTATATTTTCCACAAACTCCACATGATTAAATCCTTTAAATACTGCAGTACTTTTGAGTACCTAACATAGATGCTTGCTTAAAAGTGGCAACTTCATCCAGACACTTTAAATACCTCTTCTTTTATTCTTACTTTCTTTTCTGAACTGGAGCTGGCTGCCAGTGCACATGAAAGAAATTACAAAAGCCTCTCAGTCACTGCTGCTCAGGTTCCTTCTGCACTACAGCATTTGTCATTGCCAAAACAGCAGAGTTTAATTAAGTGTTGTGAGCAGCCTAGTGAGAAACACACTTTAAATTAAACCTCTGTACACGCAGCTATTGGTTCTGTACCTACTGAACAATCAGCGGGGTGCTAGGCATAAATTTCGTCTCTCAAGGGAACCGCAGCTCCACGCACCTCTAGCGATTCATAAATGATCCTGCTTTCTCAGAACCATATCTTATTAAAGCACATTTAATTATTTCTAAGTTTTAAACACCAATAGATGAAGACGATAATTAATGTGCCTACCACTAAACATTTTATTTACTCTTGATATATTAATGGTATTATCAAGAAAATCTGCTACCGTTTCAGGTTTAACAAAATTACATTGCAAATTATCTTTTGATGTATCAAGCAATCGTCAGTACAATGGAATAAATTATTTTAACACCTCAGTAGTACTGAATGGGTCACAAATATATGAGCATTTTGATTTTTAGAATGTTTTTGCATTACACATCTCAGGCGTCACAAATCAAAGATACAAGTGTTTGAAATTTTTGAAACAAACAAAAGAACAACTTAGAGCGGTGATTTGTGGGTTTCTTAATGCACCAGGGATGCGTCTTTGTAACTGGCCTTCTCCTAACGGCAAAGTTCTGGTACAATGTTGGTATGAGAACAATAGTATTGTTCTTAAAACTCAATTTGTATTTTCTCAGCTGGTATGAAAAACAAAATCATTACCTCTTAAAATTAAATTTCTGTCTTCTTAGTTCCACTTAAACATTCAAATTTAGATTTTTGCTTAAAATGAAAAAGAGAGGTGAATGTATGTTTTAAATCCACTTGGTTAAATACACTTTCTTATAAAATAACATTGATGATTTTTCTCAACTGAGCAGAGTGTATCAGAGCGAGCGAACAGTCAGGATAGATGACCACATCCATAAAATATTCTTGACTTGTTCCACAGCACCAGGGGGCAATTTCACACTCTGAAGGACATTCTCAGTACTTAGGCCTCCTCTACAAAGATGCAGAAAAGATGAAAAGATGATCCATTATTCAGTAGAATTAGGCACAAATATTTATCTGTTCTCCATTTATCTGGGTCCTATATCTTGTCTTTCATGTCTGGCAAATTTCATAAAGATGTTTTTGCTAAAAGCTTACCATTGATTAGGAAATTTTTGCCTGGAACTTTTGAAGACAAGGAAAGAATGGATTATACTATCACACAATTATTTAACTACAGTTTTATTTAAAAATGCCCTTGTACAATTTTTATTGGCACTGCAATTTTAGTCTTTTCATTCTAAGTCTTTTTACAAGTAGATAAAGTAGATTTCAGTAATTATATTTAAATATGCAAAAGGAGGTCCACACACAGAAGCACCCACTTGAAATTAGGATGGACTCTAAACTGTTTCAGGATTAAAATATTGGTTTATCTTGGAGTGATGTTAATTAGCTTAACAATATAGCTTATCCTAGTGATCTGCAGTTGTTAATTTAAATTACAGGCTTTGCGTATTTTATTTCACTTTTTTCATGTGAACTTTAAAGAGAATATACATGTTTAATAATTTTAGGAATGTATCCTGGGTTATCATTGTAGCTGCTAAAACAAATTATGTTTTTGTAAAATAGTTAATGATTACTGATATCAATAAATCCTACCAAGCTTGATAAATTCATGTATTTCTATACAGATATCACTTCTCCACATTCCTCCGCAGGTTGTACCTACAATCTGCTCAAATGGCTATTTATCTCTCCTCACACTTAATTTTTTTTACATGCTCTATTTCCCCAACTTTTTGTTTCTTATCCAGATTCCTTGTTCTTACTAAAATTGAAAATAGCAGTGAAAAAGCAACAAGTCAAAAACATGATAATTTGGGTTGGAACGTGCAGAATTAAAGCTGCTATATAAAGACAGGAGTAATTTAGGGCAGCTAAAGGTCAGTAGGTTTAATGGGTGCCCCCTCTACTCAAAATTATTTCCACCTTACAGTCCTCAATTATTTTACATGCTGGTTTTACATAAATGGATGTTTCACCAATGATAGATTAATTTGTTTTAATAAGCATCCTCTTTAAAATGAAAATACCTTTGGGAAAGTTTAGTGATTAATACTCCCTACATTAATATGAATATGTTTAATTAGGCTTCTTCCTCCTAACCTCTTAGTTGGTCTCTGCTGCATTGAGAAAAAAGACAGTTTGAATGGTAAAAAAGACAGTCATCAATCCTAAAACTATATGATAGTTTAAAGAATAAGTTATGGAGGGGCAAGAGAGGGTGTTTCCTAGGATAGTGCCCAAGAGCACAGGGGCTTGGAAACTAGACTTTTCTGAGGTCAAATCCCAGTTTCCCATAAGTTAATCATATAACAGTGGATGAATTAATTAGCTGAATTATCCTAAATAATATAGGGATGATAATAATAATAATAATATCTACTTTATAAGTTTGTTTTAAGAATTAAATAAGTCAAAATGTATAAGACTTTTAGCACACAGGAAGATTTAAAAAGATGGTTGCTAATTCTAGTGGATCATTTTAGTGAAAAAGTATTAAATAATCATTTGGTAACACTCTTAATCAGATAAATTAGTGATTTTTTAAAATAGCACTTATTACCATATTTTTTTGCTGTGTATAATGTGCACTTTTTTGCCCAAATTGTTAAGGGAAAAATAAAGATGCACATTATACATGAACAGCACTAAATTGTGGGTGTGTGTTATGCAGGGCAACATATGGTATAAATTGGTCCTTCTTCAACCTAGCTCTCAACACAGGGCCATCAGTACCCCACAGCAAAAGCCCTGCATGCCCCGAAGCCTCAGGCTCGTTCCACAATCTCTCCCAGATTCAGTCTCCAGTCTTAATTTGTCGTTCCTGTCTTTGTACTGCTGTCCTTCCTCAAACTCAGGTGTGTCCTTTCATGATATTCACCTGAAAAAGTTTCTTTTCCAAGTGTTAGCCCTTGACAGGAGAGTTAGGGAAGCTGCAGCAAGGGCACAGAGATCAGATGGATTCAGAATTGAAAGGGATTTGGTCAGGCTCATGAAATTCAGGGCTCATGACAGGCATTTTCAAGGCCCAGGATCTGAGACCAGTAATGTTCTAGAGTTCTACCTCAAAAATCACACAGAAATAGTCAGGATCAAGTGGGTAAATTGGGTCAAACTTGGGATCTCATCCAAGCTTTGAAAAAGGTATAGTGGTTCAAAACAACCAACATGCTAATAAAATTTTAGTGTACAACCTATTTATTTTTTGGAAAAGTATTTATTTAAATAACAAGATCCTAAACACAAACACTGGAAAATTTGAAAGGTTGTGAGGTGACCAACCTTTTGGCGGCATCTCTGGGCCATAGTGGAAGAAAAGTTGTCCCAGGCCACACATAAAATACATTGCTACATGTAATCACAAAAAAGTCTTATAATGTTTGAAGTACACTTACAATTTTGTGTTGGGCCACATCCAGAGCCATGTTGAGCTGCATGCGGTCTGTGGGCCGCAAGTTGGACACCCCTATAACATACACCAAAAAAAAAAAAAAAAAACCAGCAATAAAACAGAGAAATGGAAAATAAGGAAATCAGTTAGTAAGCTTTTATAAGTTGCCATTTCTAATCAGGAGTCAGTCTAAGAAATCAGAAACTATTCTTTAATATTCCATGTCATAATTCTTCTATAGTTTCAACTCTAATCATTGAGATTTTTCAACAAAAAGCTTGCTCAGGTAGAATGTTTCTTCCTTTTTCCTCAATTTTTTACTTTATAATTCTTATTTTTAAGTAAAAGGATATTTAAGGTCAGTAAAATAGTTCAAAGATAGAAGTTTAAAGTAGAAAAGTAATTAATAATGGTCATGATTCCATGTTCTTATATGACCCCCATTCCCTGAAGTATCCAATAATAAGAGATCATGAGATCTACTCATAGACATCATTATATTTTTGTAACCTATATAAATAGACATATATATATATTTAAAATATTTTAACAAAAAATAAACTAATATTTCGTACTCCATAACTTGCTTTATAAAGTTAATATGTCATAAGTATTTTCTAGGTCATTGTATATGTCTTTAACTAATTCCTGTGGCTGAAACAAAATGTATTCAAAAATTTAAAAAAAAAAATTCCAGATGATTCCAGTTTGAGATCACTGCAAAAAATACATATTTATTTATTTTCTGTAGGAGAGATGTCCTGAAAAGGTTTTAAAAATAGGCATTTGCAACTGTGATAGCAGCTATCACATCAATTTTCTAAAAGTTTGCAACAATTCATACTCTCACTAATGTGGAGTTTCCAACCGTGCACACCCTTCTCAAGACCGATAATGAGCCAGTGGTCATCACAGCTGCTATTGTATGAACTGAGCTTAATATATCTAAAGAAATATTGAACAACCCTTTTGAATTTCACAGCAAATGCAGTCTCTGACTTTGCTTGAAATTATGAACAAATTTCTAAAGTATTTCCATGTATGTACTCTAAAGAAAAAACAAAAACCCTCATCTACCTAACTTTCTAGAATGGGGTGACTAAGGAAACAAGAAGGAATCAGGGCAAAAGGGTGAGGTGCTCTGATGTCCTCTCACAGTGTGTGCTCTGTCACAGACCCAAACCACATGCAGGAAATAAATTTATTTTACAAGTGACTTATTTTACTCCAAGTAAATTCAATTATAAAGCAAAAAGAAATGTTAAAATTGTTTTCTTTTTTTTATACTATCTAAGTTTCTTATTGTATCAGTATACCAAAAATCTGAGGAAATGTTCTAAAATATAACTGATCATACAATATATATATATATTTTTTTTACTACTAGGGGAAAAGTGGTAAGACTAGTTTTTGTTCTATATGCTCTGATCATCAAAAAGGAAATTTTATTTCTGCAAAATGGGGATGTTAGTATTTACTTGCATTTTTCATGTATTAATGAACTAATTCATTAACTCACTGAAAGCACAAAGTGTATGAGTAGACTAATATAATAGATTAATATAATGAAAATATATGAAAAATATATTTTCAATAGTATTAGTAACTGTGGATTCTGAGTAAAACAAGTATAACTACATCTTTGGACTGAATAAACTGTTGCCATATAAGTTACTTAGTTGCTAGGATGTTATAAAGTTTTAATGTTTATATTTATGATTGCTCTATATAAAACAAATGTTTTATGTCATTCTTAAGATAATAAAGAATTTTTAATGTTTTTAAAATTATATTGCAATAAATTAGATTGTTCTTAAATTATGATGACCTACATTAGTCAATAAATACCTACTAAGAATAATTACATGCATGTCCCAGGAGTAGAGAGCTAAATAAGACACGGCCCTTAGTTTAAGAACACACAATGAGAAGCATCCAATCAATAATCAGATATGAAATGCTCTAAAGAGGTATGGTTAAATGAGTACATTAATGGGTTCACTTCTTCACCTTTCCCTGAACCCATAAATCTCAGGATTTCTCCCCATGCAGGTGCAATACAATTCCTCATCTCGTGACACTTATTTGGCCAGCTAGATGAGTTAGAAGTAATGGTGGACCATTTCTAAACCTAAATCTCAAGGAGCTGTGGAAGCTTTCACTTGCTCTCACTTGCACCTCTGCCATTTTCATGAGAACATGCCCAGGCTAGTCTATTGATGAGCAACACATGGCAGGGCTGGATTGTACTAATCTCTTCAGCTGGGGACAGCCTATATTAGCCACCTCTTAGCTGACGTTTTGAGAGAAGCATAGCCAGACAAAATCTGCAGAGCCATCTAGATGCCTTGCTTTGTTCTCATTGTCACTGAACTATTGTGTTTGTTTGTTATGTAGCATTGTTATGGCCATGGGTAACGACACAATGACTACAGAGCGATCAACTAACTCCGGGTTAGTTAGAAAAGAAGCGTGAATAGCAGATTCAGGCAGACCAGGGAGGCAAAGTATATCAAGTACAGAAAGTAGCACGTCCAAAGCCATGGCAATACTGTATGACTTGCTGAGAAACAAGAAAGTAGTTTCTTCATGCAGAAGGTAGTTGGAGGTAGACATTCGATTTTTAGAATTAGAATGAATCATAGAACTTTAGATTTTTACTCAACCATGAAATAATAATTAAAAAGTTTAAGATGAGAAAAACATCACCAGATTTTCATTTTTAAATAATCCGATTATTATTAGATGAAATGGAATTTATAGTAGGTGGGGCTAGAGTGAGGGGAATGTGAAGAGCATCTATATCTATACTTCATATATTGATAATGAAGGTTCGAATTAAGCAATAATGGTGATACCAATAGCCTGGCCAGATGGCAAGGAACAGGAGGGGCCACAGAGGAGATTGCAAACCACCCTGAGGCTTTGGGCGAGGCCGCGTTGCCCAGGTAACCAAGGCGGTGTGTGCCGACGTTCCACCCTAGTGCTAGTGTCCTGTTTCTGGCAACATATCCCCCCGCACCCCAGCAAGACGGCAGCAGGGGGAAGCATTTCGCTGAGCACACTTAGGCTAGAGAAATAATTGGATAAGGGAAAAGGCCCTCCTACCTTTTGTGGTACCTGATTGTGCGGTTGAACACGGGAAGTGCAGGCACTTGCACCATGGAGGTCAGAATGGCGGCGGGGGCAGGTACAGGACCAGAAAAACCTGTCAGTCTAGCCTGGGGTAAAGAAGGCATTGGCTCACCCTCCCAGAGCACGTGGAAGTTTAGGATGTTATTTGAGCATTTTGAGAAAGCACCTGGTCTCTCCCACATCCAAAAGTAATATAATCCCAAGGGAAGGAAAGGATACTCTCTTTACCCACCTTGTGAACATTTTGGCCCTAGAAGCCACATGGCCAACAGCCATGCCAGCACCACACATAGCCTCCAGGAGGGAGCCTAAAGTCAGACAACGGCCTGCTTAGCCACCTCAAGCTCCAATGAACAAAACTTTAAACATGGAGCAGGAATTCTGGGCACTGCCTCTGGTTTTGGTCTTGCTAGGGCCGGCTGGATTTTGCCTATGCTTGGTGGAAGGGATAAGCTGCATGAACCTGGAAATGGCGAGTTTCCTATCTTCCCAGATCATTGAGCCTTTGAATAAAAACCTCTTTCCTTCCTCACCAACTTCTGCCTCTAGAATTTGCCTTTTGATGATGGTGGGCAGCCAGACCCTACTTTAACTACGTAACAATGACAGAGCTAAAGAACAGCAAAGAGATATGATGTAATGGCACAGAAGTTTTATTACTTTAATTTGATCTTTTCTTTCTTCTTTTGATTCTAATTCGCCTTCTTCCTTTTTGCATATCTACTCCCTTACTCATTAATCCCTCAGGACAATCAGGTTCTGGTCAGCATCAAACAATATTAGGAACAAAGTCTGGGGTCTGTTGACCATGGAAACAGTTTAAATCAAACAAAAGATAATATATAGGCTTCAGTTGTGTTTTAGCTCCAGACCCTGAAAAGCAGAAGGACTCCACCAGCCACACCCTTGCTAAACCACACAGAACAATACCATGGCTGACATCAAGAACAGATGCAGGGATTACCCCCTACCTTAGTGCTGAAATACACTGAAATCCAGTGTTCAGCTATTCATTTTCAAGAGTCACTGCTATCAGTTCGTTAGACAGGGGCTTTAACTGTGAAGTAGAATAAAGTTACCTGAAAATCATACAAGGCCACAAAAGCACATATTTTCTTCTCTATGAGGTAAATTTTACTTATGTCCTTAGAATAAAACACCTCTTCTTTGAATGAGCTGCCAAAATCACCCTCATAGCCTCTTCTTAATAATTTGACATGTTTGTCTCACTGTATAAAAAGTGTTTATGAAAACATTTTAAAATATTTTGAAATTATATTTTTAATACTTTGTCAGATCCTCCCAATCCCATGTATTAAAGACCCAACCACTAGGCTCAGTTTCTTTTAAAAGACTATACTCTAAGTATTCTCAGGACCACTAGAGAATGCAGCAAAAGAGAGGTATAGAACATTGCCAGAATATAAAAATTGTTCTGATCACATGCGTAGCAATACCAGCAGAAGCAATCATACTTTGCAAAATATGCCTACGCTTTCTTAGAGGGAGTTTTATTTTTTATATTGGTGTTGGCTTTCTAGTAGATCAGTGTTTCTCAATGAAGTGAGATTGTTAGAGAAATGCATAAGATTATTTGTCCTGCTGATATCATATGTGTGTGAGGACCATGGATGCTGAGTATTCTTCACAGATATGATGTAGGTGAGATTACGTATGATATATATAATGCAGATAATTAGCACTATACTACAGTTTATAAAATTGTTTCCCACTGGGGTATGGCTAATAATTCTGTTATTTCTATCCATGTATGCTGGGGATAAATAAGTGGATAGTATGTTGTGGGAACCATATTTCTCATTGTCATTGTGGAATGTACAAGTAAGCAAGGGGAGAAAGCCAGAATAACCCAAATAGTAATGGTGTAGAGTTGGAGACATCGTTATGAACTCCGAATCTAGGTGTAAATGGTTATATAGAGAAATATTTGTGTGTGTGTATGGGGGTGCGTTAGTACACACAATATATTTTCTGTTGTGTTATCTGGAGAACTTTGAAGCAATGGTACCTTGATATGAAACCTAGTGCCCTAACTGTGGTTTCTGATAAGATTCTCCGCATTAAAGGAACCAGGGACCTTGGAGAAATGGCTGATTCTAAGGCTGGATAGGAAATGTGCAAGATGAGATGGGAGTATCTTCTAGGGCCAGAAAGTAAGCAAGCATTAGTTTGAGTGGACAACACAAATAATCAAATTTGATGGGGTAATTACAATACAGCGTGGTGTTGGCTGCTATGTTCCTCTTCTGAGGAGAATCAGTCACCCCCTGATCTCTTGGAGACTATTTTTAAAGAGTCATGTGTCACATGATGACAATTTTCTCGATGCTGCATATATGATGGTGGGCCCATGAGATTATAATGAAGCTGAAAAATTGCTATTGCTAAGTGATGTGACATTTGTCTTAATGTTACAGTGCGAAGCATGACACAGATATTTGCCATTATGTTATCGCCCTACAGCGTCCAGTTCAGTAACATGCTATACAGCTTTGTTGCCTGGGAGCTACAGGGGAACAAAATTTGTCACCCAAAAATAGGTCTATTAGGCACAAGGATTATCTGATGCTGGTTTATTTTAAGAAACAACTGGGGGGAATCTTGGAAAACCTAGTAGAAGTTATGCTTTGTAAACATATTTACATTAGAAAAGAGATCTCCATTTGTAAGGGTGTCTCCTGCCCTATAACATGAATGGAGGTTAAATTCATCTCTAGAACCTCTTATAAATGAAGAAGGCAAAGGCTTAAATTTGCATAACAACCTTACTGTTGTTTACTGTACTATTCCTGGTACAGTAACTGACTACCCCCATAGCCAACATCTTCTGTCTTCAGCTAAAGATGATATTTTGGGTGACAGCTTCAGAATTTTGGCGAGTGATTGAGTTATCCAAGCGTCTCTCATATATAAAGGAAGTATATATGTCATTAAACTTTTGTTTTTCTCTGGTTAATCTGCCTTTTATATTTATGTGTTAGCCAAGAGCACAGAAAGGTGGAGATAAAATTATTTTTCCTCTCCTACAGAGCAGTCAGCTACAGCACGTTGCCTAGGTGTGTGGTAGGTTTGTGGAAGTGCACTCTATGCTGTTTGTGCGATGATAGGGTCTCCTAAGGAGGCACTTCTCAGAAGGCACCCGTAGTTAGGAGGTGCATGACTATATAATCCGGAGAAACTCTGCTGTGAGGCCACGCATTTCATTGCTTCTCGAAATTGAACGTGTATATGAGTTCTCTGGATATTATGTTAAAATAAAGAGTCAGATTAAATAAACCTGGTGCAAGATGTTCAGTGTGTAAGAAATGGATAGAAGTCTGAAGTCAATGAAGAGACTTCATTGGAACACCCTCAACCCTGGGGAAGAACAAGTAGTACTCTAGGCTCCATCAACAATTATGTTACAAAAGAAAGATCCCTACAATGACAGCAGTTTGCAGAGCAAGAACCCAGAACCTTTAAGAACAGGGCTGAAATTTAAACCATCATGTACCAATAAGGGCAATAAATAGAAAGTGGCCAAAGAGAGACCAACAAGGGATTTCTGCAATAATGTATCTAAAGGGGAAAGACAAAATGAATAAATTGAGATAGAAAAGTATATTTGGCAAAATGAGGTCTCAGGCTGTGGTGAGTGATTATGTCCAGAACACACTGAGAAAAAGAGTGAGGCCGATAGGGTGCATGCATATGAAATGGGGTACAAAGCATGGGTCCCTGAGAATATTCCCTGCATCCCATGGTTGGGGGCGTGAGGGAAGTGAATGATACCGTGTTTAAGATACTTTGCATAACTATGGCAAGTTGATAGCTAGTTGGTAGCTGTGCTGCCGCCCCAGGTGAAAGGTCTACTGACTTTCAGAGCACTCAATGACTTGTGACAAAGCCAGGGTAGGTGGCCCACCCCAGATATCTGTGTGTCACGGGAGATTCTTGCCCTAATTAAAGATGGCAGCCAAAAGAAGGTAAAAGATAAGGGGGGACTGGCAAAAGTAGCACAAATGTAAGACAGGCTGGATATGAAGTCACATAGGAAGCTCTAAATCAGCATTTAAAAATGAGGGTGGGCAGCCATGAGTAGCATCCATGTGGTTTGAAAGGGTGCAGAAGGGCCACTCCGTTGGCCATAAAGTCAGTCGTGAGCAGCAGTCATGTGGGCTGAGAGAGATGGAGGCAACCATGAGGAAGGGACCATGGGGTGGAGGGATTTGGCCATGCGGTCTGATGTGTAAGGAGGTGCCATGCGGTTTTGGATTTAGAGCTGGAGTAAGAAAGAGGGGACCTGCTGGAAAACCTTCCTGGAGAACACAGCGGCAGAGCTGATGGAGCTGGGAATTGCAGGGACCTGCCTAACCAAGCACAGAGTAGTGGGAGAAGCCTGGGATGCTGAACTGTGACTGGAAATACTGAGCCACGGACTTCTGAAAGACGGTACCTCTGACTGGCATATTCTGACTGGTTTGGATTGGCAAAGGGGGGCAGGATTATGTGTTTTGGGGTATTTTAAAGGGAGTGGGATTTAATAGCAGAAATATGTTATTATTCTGAATCTACATAACCTATAAATAAACAACACCTTTCCTTTTTCCCCAAACTGTTGCATTGGGAGTCCCACTCCTTGGTGGCGGGCAGTTGAGCCCCACGGCTGTTCCAGAACAGCCTAGTCAGGGTTCTGTAATGCACAGACATCTAGATGAAACATTTTAACTGTCCTCATCCTCAGAGGGCAGGCCATTGGCAGTGCAACGTGCAGTTTTGAAGTTTATAATTGCAGAAGTATGTGGAAGATGTGTAAGTGATTGAGAAGAGAAAGCTACATAGAATATATCTGATTGATGTGAGGCTGAAGAACAAAATTTCTGAGAAATTTAATTAAAATTCAAATGGAATTTTTTCTTTAAAATAACCGGCAAAATCTAATATTCATGCAGTCATGACAGCTTTACCTCTTCCTTGTTTCTGGAAACCTCTACTAAGTTCTCCTTTTAAGGCCTCTGTCTGGAATGCTCCTTGCCCTGATATTTGCTTGACTCATTTTCTCATTTTATTCAGGCCTGTGGGAAATTCTCAAACCCTTATTAGAATTATCTCTGAATATACTGTCTAAAGAGAAATATACTATTTCTCTTTACTCACTCTTTCGTTCCTATCAGATTTTTTCTTCATCAGTGTCTGACTTTACATGTGTGTATATGTACACATCTATGCTTACCTATTACGTACTTTTAATGACTGCTTTCCCCACTTGAACCCAAGTGCACTGATAGCAGGAACATTGTCTGTTTTGTTCACTACTATCTCCTTACCTTAGAAGAGAGTCTGGCACATAGTAATTGCTCAGTATGTTGAACTAGTAAATTAGTGAATGCATCTATGCTATCATTTGACCAGATATTAGAAATTCATCAAAACATGAGTTATTGGAAAGTTGTGTCAAGTGGTCATGAGAATTACTATCAGTATACCCATAATAGGACAAAATTTTAGTGAAAAAAATAATTGTTTAGCTGTCTCAAAACAATTCACATTATTTTATTTTATTGCCAAAAGCAGAAACTTTAAGCTCAGCAAAACTGAGTGTAAAAAAATCTGGGAGTCAAAGTCTAATCTCAGCAAATCTCAGGGTTGTATGTAATAATATTCTGTGAGAAGTCAAATTACAGACAATACATGCATATTTAAAAACCTTTTTCCAAATAAATGTTTCATATTTGAGCAATCCCTAGCATCTCCTGGGCTTAAGAGGTTGATCCTAAATGTACCACTGAACTTGGGCTTCCTGCTGGGATCACAGCAAGTGCCTACATTGAGACTGAAGAGGCTGAGAATCACACACCAACTGGAATGAGTGCTTTGAAATTAACTGGTGTTTGGAAATTGATCTGGTAGGTAATAATCTTCTCTAACTTGTGATTTATTCTAATTTTAAATGTTTAACACATACTCTCTGAAGCACAGATGACTCCACAGTTGTGTAATGCTAGGCCTGACGACCAAAGCCTTTCTAGTATTCCTCCTCAGACACTGATTTATTTTTGTATATTAGCCATAGAAATTATATGACAGGTTTTGTATTTCAGGACCGCCTAAGTATTAAAAATATATAATTTATTAATTCCCCAATTATATTAATAAACTCAGAATATACATATTGCAATTACATTCTTACATAAATGTGGGCAGTTGCAAATATGATTAATATTAGATAAATATTTTTTAATGAACAAGTAAGTCTAAAAAAATCCAAATTAAACTTGAAAAAATGCTTAATTTGCAATAACTTTTTCCAGAAATCTGTTTTATTAATTGATAAAATTAATCTGAAGATTGCCATAGATTTGCTAAACAATGTGTTGTGTTTTTTTATTGTTGCCTTCTTATTTTCTGAATTTGTCTTTTTGCTTGCTTTTTTGTCAGAAGTGTGTTTACATCAAGTAATGGGTTCCAAATTATGAACTTGGTCTCTTATACAAGAATGTACACATCTAGAGCAGGATGTTGCTAAGCATCTTCCAATGAAACAAAATTCTGGCAACAATTCCAGCTTAGAATCTCAAATGGAGACTTTCCCATTTTTTTTGTTTAGCCTTCAAAAGAAGTGATGGGTGATGGAAAGGGAAAGCTCAAAATCATAAATGTCCAGTACATCTGTCTCAGAGGGGAGACAGAAATGCATTATACTTTTAGACTGTAACCTAGTCCAACTGCTCAAAAATTCAACCAGGCTTGAATACATGAAGCATCTATATAAAAAAATCACTGTCAAATCTATATATTTAGCACTGAGTGGCATGTTTTAATAATTTGTTGACTAGCTTTAGGGTCAGCCAAAACATAACATTGAAACAGATTTTAAAAAAACAAGAATAAATATTTAAAGTGTCACTTTTTCCTTACTGGTTGGTTCTGACTGGGTCCTAATATATTTAAAAAATTTGGCTTCTGTAGGAACTATCGAGTTGCGGCAATGAACAATTCTATTACGTCAAGGGAAGAATAAATGTTTTTTCTCTAAGTAAGCAAACATAACCAATATATTTTAAAAAGTTAATTATTCAGATTGAAAAAAAAACTAATTTGTTTTTATTTAGAGAAAGGAAAAACAATTATTTTTTCAACACAGTGAATAAAAAAATAATTATTATTCATGTGGCTTATTTGATAACACCGACACAAATATTTAGGATTCTATTACTATACCCATGTTTAAGTTCTTGAATTTAGAATAAGAATTGTTAAAATACAAGTTAATATTTTGAGATAAAATTGCTATTATCATGATTATCATTGCACCATTAATTCAAACAAAGATATTTTGAAATGGCAATTTTTTAAAAATTTTCAACTGAGGATATGTTTATTGAATTTTTTTTTAGAGGGAGGAAGGTTGAAGAGAGAAATATCAATGTGAGAGAGAAGCATTGATTCATTGCTTGTCATGTGCACCCCAACTGGAGATCGAACCTCCGAGTACGGGCCCTGGCTGGGGATTGAACCTGCAATATTTTGGTGTCAGGAACAAGGCTCAGCCAACTGAGCCATCTGTCCAGTGCATACAAAAATAGTTTTCAAAGAAAAATTATCATCAGAATAAGCATCATCTCTTCTAGCTATCTTGTCATGCAACAAACAACACCAAAACTTAGTAGCTCAAAATAAGAACCATTTATTTATTTATGACTGTATTTTGGCCTGGGTCAGTTGGGTGGTTTTTCTGCTCTTGTTTGGTGTTACTTGTGTGAAATCAGTTACTCAGAGGATTGACCAGAAATTAATATTCCAAGATAGCCTCACTCGTGAGTCTAGTGGCAACTTGGTTGCATAATACAATGCCTAGAATCTTCTTCATATAACTTACTAGCGGGTAGTTCAGGTTACATACAGAAAGGCAGTTTTTCAAGTCAGGCCTGAAAACTTTAAGACTTTGGAGGATTAGGCTCAAAAGTTACATAAAGTCATTTTGTCCTCATTCCATTGGTCAAAACTAAATCAAAGGCCAGCTTAGATCCCAGGGCTTGGGAAAGATTCACATTCGATGGGAGAAATGGAAAATATTTTGTGGTCATGCTAAAACTTTCTCATTTCAACTTTTATAACACAAAATATCCAAATATTTCTATTTTGGAAATTTTAAATTTACACCATAGAAGAGGGAACTGGGAATAATATCATTAGTTTATTGTTTGGTCACTCCTGTGTTTTACAGTCTTTCAGCAAAAAACAAAGATAACATTTGAAGAGTTTATTTTTGAGAGGAGAATACTTGGGAGACAGTCATAACTTAAAGATACAATTAACCGAAGTTGAGTAGATGTGAGTTGATCATTTTGGGATAGTCTTAATGACAAAATATTATTTTACAAAAATACTCATCACAAAAAAACTATATTCTAATGGATTTACAAATATTTTTACAAGTTAATACTATGCTTTAATAGTCATGTAAGGAAAATCCTCTGATTTGTAATGTGTGTGTGGAAGACCTTGGAAAATGAAGCAGTTTATTAAGCCCCAATCTTCACAATTTTGTATCAGGACACAAATGAAGTTGGTACCTGGACTGCATTTTGGGAAACACTAATTTAAGGAATGTGATCATCAGAAAACATCTCCAGAAACATAGGTCATGAAAATAAGAGTTAAAGCAAACATGTTTTTAATGGTTATGGTATATTTTTAAAAAGCTTCCTCAGATAGTTAAAACTATTACTATCATTATAAAAAAAAGTCAGATATACAAGTTTAAATGTGATTCATGCTTCCTGTAAAAAGCTGAGCTAAAAGACAAAGTTCTCTCTGACTTTAAGAATGTGAAATTGGGAGAAATGGCTAAATGAATTTTCTTATTTTTGGAATTTACTACTAACATTTAAATCCTTAATTAAGTGCTTTTTGAAAGAAAACTCTGAATACACATTTGTGAAATCTAGTTACAAATAATAAGAACCTGAAGTTAGCTCAAGTTGTGAAAACTCAGTTTCCTCTTATGTGGGTCACTAAAACAAAAACAGGGTTTTATTTCCTTTATTTTTTAGTTGCATTATCTGCTTGGAAATGGGCTGTTTATTGACGTTAAGGAGATGAGCTTATGAGTTTTGAAGATATAAATTACCAGATATGAAAAAAAATTCACCAAGTTTAAACAGATGTTATATCTGTAAATCCTCCCAATGAGCATAGGAATCAACGCAGTTCTAGTTCAAGCCTTGTTTGTGACATGCCATATGGACTGTGACAACCGAGTCCAGAAACATGAGTCAGGGAGTGCAAAAAAAAAAATTGAAGCTTTAAGTTGGAAATCCTATAACTTTGTTTGTTTTCATCCCTTCTGGGATTCAAGCAGATCAGTTTAACATGTTAACTATCCCAGTGTTTGCGTCTGAACTTAAATGGAAAATAGTGGTATTTCTTCCCAATTTTTTCTTTCACTATAATTGATAATCACCCAATATGTCTACATTGCCGTTCTGATCGCTTTTAGAACATAAAATAAGAATGCCATAGTTACTCAAAAGTTGCCAATAATGATCATTTCTGGTATTGTTTCATTTATTCATTGTACATCTAAGTCGTTTCTCAAAAAGGTTTTGTTTTCTATGAAATGTAAATGCTCATCTCTATAACCAAAAGTGCGAGATGGGGCTTTCATGCACAAAAACATATTTAAATGCAGTCTCAAATAGGTAATCATCTCCAGATCTTGTATTTCAGCATAAGATATTGAAGCTGGCAGTCAAGTTCGTGGCAGCCTTGGGGTTAAAAAATACACATAACCGTTTACATGAACCTTAAACAAACTTGCAGCGGCATTTTTCTTTCAGTCGACTGACATTTTTCTTTATGTTTCGTCAGTTATATCTGAGTGATCAGACAGCCACTACACGTGGTACACCCACCAGGATTATTATCTAGACCAAAGGCCCAAAGCTCATTGTAGCAGGCATGTAATTCTTTACAATGTATGCCACGTTAACTGTGTTGGGTTATCTATTCAACAGCTGACTGAGCTGGGCTCTCAAGCTCTTCTCAACAACCATGTAAGAAGCGATGACAATTGTACTACTTCATAACAGCTGCATGGAACTCTGACACACACTTCACAGCAACCAGTCATCTATATAAACCAATTTCAGAAGCAAAATTGCATGGTGCCTCCACTCCGTTATAAACACAATGATATCCACTCAAAGCTGATAAATGCACTACATTTCTCTGGAGCTTAAAAGAATAAGTTTGCTTTTTTTTTTTCTTTTTTTTGCATCTGAGGTTTCTTTCTCATGAATTAAGCCTCTTTTTAGCCATTAATTTAGAACTTTATTAAAAAACAGACATTTTGTATTTCAAATATCTATAAAATTAAGAAACTTCACTATTAACATTTGGTTCTTCAACTATATGCTCTTCTACTTATTTTTTCAGTGTGCATGCCAGACTTTCCTAACTGATGATCTGAAGCAGAAAGCAAAAGAAGAAATTAAGGTTTAAAATACTTCCCTATAATGTAGCGATTTGCCAATTAATTACAGTACTTTTTCATTGGATCAAATGTAATACAATCCTTATTATTTAATAAAACATCTACAAGCAACCTGAATAACTGTTAAAATACGTAAATGTTAACCATTCTATGTTTAGTGAATAATGAAGCTTTGGTGGATCAGTTAATAATTGAAATAGATTCAAATAAGGTAAAGAGTTTACTAATATTTTTAAATATATGTGTGCTAACAATGCAGATTTTTGAATGGGGCTTAAAAGGATATGGGTAAAAGTTTCGATTCCAGTCCACTTTCCTTGGTTGGCTGCCAGATTACATCGATGCCATGCAAATCATTCTTGTTATATTAACGCTGGCTGGACTTTTTCTGGACAGACCTCATAGACTTGTTTTTTTTTTAATTGTGCTAATTTTTAAAATTTTTGCATGGTTCCAGGAAAAAACAGAAACCAATTTTTATGTTTATATTAATGACAGATATATATCTATATATAGACATAGTTATATATTTATGTATTTGATATCGTTTCAGAGATTAAAAAATATATACACATATCTACTTTCACTTTCTTTATCCTAATATTTCTATAGGAAGTCAGAAGAATGAAATCTTTGAACTAAGAGGTAGCAAAACATACTTCATTTCATAGGAAATGTACTTCAATAAATCATAATTTATTAATATGCTAGAGCTTCAATGCAGAGAATAATTCAATTTATGTCTAGTAGTGTTTACTGCGTAAAGAATTGAGAGAAGTATGTTATTTCACTATTTGAGTTATATGGTCTTATGGAATAATAGCTACCATTGCCAGTTTCTTAATGTATTCTATAGACTGATGTAATTTCTGGTATCATTAAATAGCAATTGTAAGCTATGACACTATAGTGATGAATATATTAGTTTTAGAAATTGGGTCCCTATCAGGCCTTATTGAAAGGACTTCTCTCCTTTGGAAGAAGTGTTCAGATGGGTATTGGACTTATCAGGGTGATAACTTTGTAAGGGATATAAATACCTAATTACTCTTTTGTATACCCCAAACTAATATAATATTAAATATCAACTACAATTGAAAAATAATTTAAAAAATTAAAAAATAGTATGTAAACACATTATCTAATACATGAAATCTAACAGGGCTAAATGATTTTCTGCAATCACATGCCAAAGTTCTGATTGTGCATCAATTACCATTGTCTTAAATCATTAAATCACTTTGAACACTATGGCCATTCCCAATAGGAGACAATTAAGGCATTTGGTGGTTAAAAGACTTTCCTAAGATAAAACAAATAATGAAGTATCAGAACAAGGAGAAAGAACCTGGTCACTTCAAAGTCCTATGCACGGTGCCATGCAGTCCTGAAAGGGGCTGCTAATGAAAATCTGAGATTTAAAGAAAAAAAGAAACTTGCTCAGAATGATTCAAGTTAAAAACAAAGTGAACGAAGTTCGTATTTTGACTCCCAAAATGCCAGTGCATTTTTCACTAGGGTACATTTTCTTCTCAAAAACTAAAATTATTTTACTGAAAGGAATACAATATTTTTTATGGAATCCAAGGTCTGGCAAGATAGTTAAACCTCTTAAGGAATTCAGTCCAAGAACTATAAAATCAGGAATAGAGATTGCCCTCTTTGCCTTCCCTTTTTTCTCTTGCGATTGGCATTTTTGCGTTAGTGCACCACATTATTGTTTAGGCTGTCTAGGATGTTGGAGAAAAAGAACCAGTGCATTAGGAGATGGTGTAGCTGGATAACTTGCAGCTCAAAAGAGGATGAAGGGTTTTACACAAGCGGAAAAGCAATGGTTTAGATGGACCCCTCCACAAAAGGAACAGTTAGGGAAATGAGACAGTTATTTTGCTGTGCTGTTTATTTGGTTGTACAGTTGTATTCACTTCTGTGTTTTATATATGCAAAAAGAGCAGTAACCTGCTGGTGCAGTTCAGAAGTTTTAAAAAAGGGAGGGTTCTTATTAAGTTTAAGAAGGTGAAAGGAATGTTTTTTGAAAAGATAAAAAACGAAAGGGAGTTTTTGTATAGATAGGCTGAAATAAGACTTTGAGGAATGCAGATAGAAATATTGGAGAAATGTAGGCAGTGAAGTGGAAGAGTCAGGAAGAAGCAATACCAAGAAGCATGGCAAAGATTATTACTGATTAGAAGGGCCAGCAATTAGGTCAGTGGCCACAGCTGAGAGGGATATGAAGAATGGTTGAATTTATTGTCCTTGAGATTATGGTCTTGTGTAAGCTGAAGCCCAGATTGTCAGACCTAATGAAGTAAACAGACTGTTCATCATTCAAACAGGACTTCATTCAGATGATGGTCTGCTTGTTATTGAGTAGAACACCCCGTATTCTCCCCACCATGATTTTGCACAGACTATGGGATTGTTGAACAGCTTGGGAAAAGTGGTCTTTGCTGATTATTTTGTATAAATCTCTCTGGCTGACAATGATCTCGGTCACACATTGCATTTGTTTTGTGGTTGCTCTTTTCAATTGCTGGGGTTTTTTTGTTTGTTTTTTAATAGGTGTTTGTTTACAAAAATGTTGTGATACCAATAAAAATTGAAAAGATATAGAAAGACATAGTGAAAAGAAAACCCCTTTCTACCATTTGCCAGTATAGTAGAGGTTGTGTGTGTTGGCTCTCCCCGCCTCACCCTCACCCTCTTCCCCTTGCAGGATGGAGACCTTCAATCTCACAAGCTGCTGGGAGCGTTGGCAGCTGAAAGCTCTCTCAAGTACTGCCCTCAGCTGAAAATCTCTATTTTGGCCCATCATCACAGCTCCTCCTGGCAGCAGCCTGCATCTAATGACTGTTGAGGCTCGGACTATGAAGACCCAGCCCAGTCCCCTTGCTTCAAGATGGGGCAGTCAGAAGGGCCATCTCAGTTTTACAACTTCCTGTGGGGTCTGGTAACATCTCTGTCATTTTTGTGACTAGATTGCAAGTTCTGCCTCTGCCCAATCTATTTCCTTCACTTCTTTACAGATATTGATCCCCCATGTGACCGCCCCCCTCCCACAAAAAAAAAAAAAAAAAAAAAACACCTTG
The DNA here is from genome assembly GCA_004026765.1 of Micronycteris hirsuta. Taxonomy (NCBI): domain Eukaryota; kingdom Metazoa; phylum Chordata; class Mammalia; order Chiroptera; family Phyllostomidae; genus Micronycteris; species Micronycteris hirsuta. The sequence goes on along the minus strand of PVJI01005207.1, from coordinate 15,879 downwards.
CACTTTCTGTTTCATTGTCTGTTTCTAGTAAAACTCAGGCACCTGGTATCACACTTTCCTTTCATAACAACTCTTATTAGTCCGTGTTTCAGGACAATACACGAAAGAGGAGAAAACGTTTATTTAAAGGGATGTTTCCTGAGCTGCTACAATGTTGCATGAATCTCAAAGGTTGAAGATTGCTTTATAAATATGTGAATATAACCTTAGGATAAATTGCTACTAGTCAAAGAATCACTTTGTCAAAGGGCATGCCCATTTTAAATTTTAAATACAGTGCTCTTTAAATAGATTGTACCCTCTCAAGGCAGATCTTTGAGCTTGGCCAAACTGTAGGTGAAGAATGGATCTTGCAATTTTATTATGTATTTATCTCATCGCAAGTGATTTTTATACAACTTTTTATATGATTATGTGTGCTTCTTTTCATTTTACTTGGTACAAAATATTTTATTGTGTTGTTCTTTTTCTTATTGACATTCCAGACTTCATATTAATAAAATTAACATTTTTGTGTTATTTAATTTAGAATGTTTTTCTTTTATCTTATTATGTATTTTCCCATGCAGAATATTTTAATTGTTCACGTATTTATAGTTATCAGTTTTTTATTTTATGCCTTCTGAAATTTATCATAGGTAGAATGAATTTTACCACTTTGAGATTAATTTTCAAATCTAGTATAAATTCTTATAATTCTTTTATAGATTTATGTTTCTTTGATAAAATGTCATCTATCTTGAGGTATATCTTTAGGTAATAATCTAACTGTACTGTTAAATTCTACTTGTTAATACTTTATCTGGGGTTTTATACCAAAATTAATCTGACACGATCATTTATATACTCTTGGATGCTAGTTATATCAGTTGCATCAACATTTTGTCACTTACGCAAGTATATTTTTTCTGTATATTCTGCAAAACCTGATGTATTTGTGTTTTGATTTTTAAAGTTTTAGTGTAATTTTTCTGTGACACTAATATGGAGTAGTACTCATCTGAGAGAAGCTCATTCATTGACCAAAAATATTTTTTTAATGTTTATTTTTCTGATTAGATTTTTTATGAATTTGCATTTAAATGGTGCTTATTTGTATTAATTTACTCTTTCAATTTTCCTTTAGTCTCATCTATTATTTCAGTTATATGTATTTTTATCAGTTTATTTGTCATTAGGTTGGCTAAGTGTATATAATTTGCTGGTTCTAATAACTTGAAAAACTATTAGATCCATTATTGAATTATTTCTCTACACTATATTAATCTCTGCTTTCTTATAATTACCTTCCTTATAATTCTTCAGGCTTATTTTGGTTTATTATTTTAACTTACTTTACTTTTAGGTCTTACTTGTGTATCAATATAAATACCTAAAGCAAAAATTTTCATTTGGGCATTCTTTAATTGATCACAGAGTTCTGATGTGTAAGCTTATCTTAATATTTTTCTAAATACTTTAAAATTATTAATTTCATTTCCTCATTGGCCCAAGAAGTATTTTGGAGATGGTGGTTGTTTTCCATTCCCACATGGCATGCCAAGGACTGATGTTGTTGTTGTTCATTATTTTACTGGGCCATATCTGGGTATTACTTGCTTTTAGGATAAAATATGCCATTTTAATTTATAGATTAAGATATTCTAAAATTTTTGGAAACATATTTTTCTGGTTTTGTTTTTCATCTTTATGAACATAAAATATGAGTTATTTTTTGACTATAGAAACATTTTCTCTAATCTTTTTAAAACCCTCATTTACTTGCATTTTATTTTAAAACTTTTATCTCCTTCCTACTGTGTCTTTACTTTTTATTTTATTTTATCATTTTATTTTATTCAGAAATGAAAATTTTATTGAAACTGCTTTCACTATGGGATTTATCATATCACACTTTTTTCTGATACTCTACTCTTCCGATCACCGCCAGCTCATGGTTAGCTTTAGTTTTAAATCCTAAGATTTGTACATCTGCTTCAGGCTCTTGGTTTATAAAGACAACTACTTTATTGAGGTTTTTATTTATTTATTTAACTCAGAGCAACGTGTTTGTCACAATTTTTGTCTGCTCTGTGGCAGCGTTTTTCTGGTGTGTGTCTTTCATCTACTATTGTCTCTTGTTCTTTCTTATATTTTCCCTTGCGATGTCTTTTTATAAATATTGTACTAGTTTCCTGTTGATTGTTCCTTTACAGTGCCTGTGCTCATTTCTTTTTTTTTTTTATTGCTCATTTTTGAATAAATGTTCCTGAGGAAGTTGTTTGCAGATGTAGGTAGAGAAGGGGCCGATGACATATTCCATATGTTGGCAGTTGTGAACTTCCTCCCAAGGCAGAATTTCTCTCTCTTAGTTGACATCACTGTTGTAATGCTCCTGAAAATATGGTTCCAGCCTAATATCTGTGTTTCCTTCATGTCAGTGTGGGTGCTGCCTACCACTGCTAACACACGCCCGTTCCATTCCTCCCAGCTGCAGCGTGTTTGGTCTGCTCTGTAGTGTTAACCTCTTTTTGGAAAACTCTGCTCTGCCACGTTGAAATTTGCAGCCGCAAGCTTCTTCTGTCAGTATCCTCATATATCTCTGTTTGATTTTCCTTCTATTTAGTAAGCAGCACTTCTTCACCAATTGTAGTTTGAGGTGATAGTCATCTCCTAGTTTTGTCAAGAAAGAATAATATATGCTTCTGTTTCTTGTTTTCCTAGTTGTTGCAAAGTTATTTTTCAGAAGAGAAGGGGATTTGATTTTTCTTCTGTTTTCAAGAGGAAGTTTCCTCCATTTGATTTTGAAATGCACTGTTGAATTTTATTTTGATTTTCGTATATTTAACTTTATTAACATTTTTTCTAAGGTTTTTATGTCAATATAGTCCACTGGATAACAAACAGGGCTGGCCTGACATCAAAATGACTGCAGATAACCTACCAGGTGAGCAATTATTATCAAGAAAAAACAAATGTTTTTATAGCCCTATAACCTAAATATATGCTGTTTTGGCCCTCCTAAATATTGTCAGCTCTTCATTGTTATTATATAATCTCAGTCATTTTTAAGTCTGCTGTACCTCAGTAGAAGCTGAAACTAAATGTAGTATAAAGCCTGAAAATCCTGTATCATATACATCAAACACTAAATATTGGCAAGTGTCCTTTGACTCCTTTAAACTCCATATCACAGTGAATATGTGGGTGATTAAAGGAAAAGTAACTTGAATTACTTTTTAGGATGGCCCACAGAAGAGTGCCTGCGAAAGATTATTTCTGCCTCCTGAGAAGAAACGGTTAATATTGATTTGTTCTGGGTTTATTTGCAGGTGGAATAACTTATCTTTGATGCATATCTTTTATTCTCTCCGAACAATTGGTTCTATGCATCATTTCTGGAATTGAGGTATGCATTCCGCAAAGTTTGGAAGAGTTGTAGAAGAGGGTGTTATATTGTCTCTCTTGTGATAGATTGTTGTATCTATGCCTTCTATGAACTGTTTGGCAGGAAGGAAATGGCTTAACTTTTTATTTCCTCATCTAGATTGAGATACTTTCTAAGTTCCTTGAAACTCTAAATTGGTAATGTCTCAATGATTCAGAGTAAATCCAATTATTTCCACTAAAAAAGACATACTTGAATTTGGATTAGAACCATATGGCTTGGATATTAGAGTTTTGGCCCATATATAACTCATAATCCATTTCTCTCCTACCAATGTGTGCTAATTTACATTTCAAAACAGGGTGATATTTTAAAATCTTAAGATATTGCAAAAATAAGGCTCAACTGAACCAAATTCTTTCTAAATTGAAAAAAGATGGATAATTTAAAATGAGAAACACTTTCAAGTTTGGATGCAACCAAAGTAATATATATTTTTCTTTCTTAGAGTAATATATCCTTTCACACCAAAATCATTACTATGTATCAAAATGCTAGAAACTATAATCCTGATGTGTTGGAGTATTCCCAAGCTGGATAATATTTTGCCTGATTATAGTATTAATGGGATTTTTGCCTCAATATATATTTTAGTGAAGGCATTGTCCTTTTATTTGCAAAATAAAGGAATCTTATATGGTAACTTTCTTTTCTTAACATAAGTTGAATATCTTCCTAGAAAGTAAAATTTTGAACAAAAATATTCCCAGAACTTACATTTATAATTAATGTCTCAACATGGTCCCCCATGCTTTTACTCTGCAGCTCTCAGTTTTTTTTTTCTAAGTATCAGGCAGAATAAACACTGGCTTTGTTATACAGCAGGCTGGTATAAAGAGCCATATGTGCCCCAATGACACAGCACGAGGACATAAACAAAGGCCTTTACTATGAATTTTCTTTTAAATTTAAATTGCTACCTGAACCCACTTGTATCTTTTTATAGTTAATTTAAATCATTTCTGTTTGCCAGCCTATACCTGCCAAATAAAACATCCCAAATCAAGTGACTGGCATGCAAAACAGAATGGTTTGTTTCCATCCTGGCAGACATTCCTTCTATTCCATTTCTTATGACTATAACATCTAATTAAAGTCCTTAAAATCTTCACTAAGAAAAGATATGCCAGGTATATAAAAGGAGGAAGAAAAGGGAATCAGTCAATTATTATAATCAAATCAGCTCTCAATAACACAAATGTCTGCTTTTTCTGCCACTGTCAAGACCGCCCAGGCCTTTGACACTTGGTACCATCAGAACAACTAATGGTTTACATGAACCCGAACATGCTACTTTCACAAAGTCATGAAGTTCAATTGTACGATGAATTTACTATGCCTTTCAGAATCTTTCCACTGTAACATATTTAGTTAATAAACACACTCTTATGGAAGGTAAACAAACTGCCTTCATAAATGATTACATTGTTCTCAGGCATATTTTACATGTGAGTAATAAAGTTATGATTAATAGGTTATTTAATACATTGACAAAGGTATACTCAAACAGTTCAGTAATAGTGGATTTGCAAGACACTTTGGTTTCTAAAGGATTGCTGTGTCTTCAGCCTTGCATAACTTTGGTCATCAAATCCATGGTGGTGTGAAAAGTAGGTACTTTATTCCCTGTGCTTAAATATTCTTTAAAAAGCTGTAATTAGTTTTAATCTTTTCTAAATACACAGAAAACCTGTGTGCCCATACTACTCCATAATAGTTAGAATGGGTGAAATTCTTGAAACACAATCTATACACAATTTTTTGGCTCACTTCACAGTGAGTCTACTTTCGTATTAGTGCTTAAAGCTGCTGCTTTTTAGTATTGCAATGAATAAAAATAGATGATTTTCTTCTGTAAGATCTGTGAGGAATTGTAGTTGTTAAAATGCTGATTTATAACCAGGAAATTTTATGGCTATTGTATTCAATGGAAAAAATTTTTCTTTAAGAAGGTAACTGAAAGTAATGGATTAAACAGCAATTCTATTCATCTTATTCTATAGTGTTTTTTTTAATTTTAATGGCTTCTTTTTTAAAATCATAATTTATTGTTATTCTATTACAGATGTCCCAATTTTTCCCCTTTGCCCTCCTCTGCCCATCCTACCACCCACTCTCACATCAACTCCCACCCTGTTGTCTATTTTCACTTATACTTGTTCTTTAACTAGGCCTTTTTAAACTTGAAATAAGGATTACATTCTTCATGAATAGTGGGGGTTTCACTGTTAATCAGAATCAGGGAAGATAGCCCTAAAGAAAACTGTTGTAGAACCTTAAGAAGGAATAAGAGATTATCATAAACAAGGTAAACTATTTTTCCTGAATATATCCAAAGACATGGTTCATGTGTGCAGTGGCTCCACCATGATTTCTACCCAACCATTTTTTTTTAAGATTTTTTTTATTTATTTATTTTTAGAGAGAGGAGAAGGGAGGAGAAAGAGCAATGTATGGCTGCTTCTCACATGGTCCTCACTGGGGACCTGGCCTGCAACCCAGGCATGTGCCCCGACTGGGAATCGAACCGGGACCCTCTGGTTCCCAGCCCGTGCTCAATCCACCCAACTACACCAGCTGGGCTACCCAACCATTTTTGATGGCCTTCTAAAGTCCAAGATACATGACCTTGAAATTCTCCCTTCTCAAATTGCCCTATATATGAATATAATATCGACTATTTCTCTCCATTGTGAGGATTCCAAACTGAAATCTCACTTTTCTCTGAATAATATCATGATCCCTTGGTGTTATTGATACTATTCCCCCAGTCTGAACTTGAATCATTCTCTAGGCTAGTAGGCAAAATCTTTCTCCCAGAAGAATTCAACCCAAATGTCACCACTTATATTGAGAACTTTCTCAAGTCAGAATGTTTTCATATTTATTTAGATTCTAATTATATCATTATCTTAATCCTTTCTATTATAATTGTATAGATTTATTCTCTTTTTCTGTGGAAGGTGGTAAAGTATAGTAGCTTTAGTCAATTGGACCTGTATATGAATTCCAGCATCTCTGACTTTCAGCCTGTTGAAATGGGGTACAGAGTGAGGGGTCCCTAAAATATAGGAGATATTCCCCATAGCCCTTGGTTGGGGGAAAGGAGAGCAGATGATCTGAGTTAAGATACTTTTCATAGCAATGGCAAGTTGATAGCTGTGTCCTTCCTGAACGGAGGCATACTGCCAGCTGGGTAAAAGTTCTGTCTTACTTTCAGAATGTATAGTGCCAAATATAAGGTCCTTTAGGAAGCTCCAGATCAGCATTTAAAATAGGAGCTGGTCTGCCTTGAGGCAGAGAGAATAGGTAGCAGCCATGAGGAGGAGAGCCATAAGGAAGGAACCATGAAGTAGAAGGATTCAACCCTGAGGTCTGGTGTGTAAGGAGGTGCTATGCTTTTTGGAGTAATAAGATGCCATGCAGTTTTGGATTAAGAGCTGGAGTAAGAAGAAGGAGACCCACTGGAAAACTTGCCTGGAAAACACGGTGGCAGAGCTGATGGAGCTGGGAATTGTGGGGACTTGCCTAATCAAGCATGGATTAGTGGGAGATGCCTGGAATGCTGAGCCATGTCCAGGAATGCTGAGCCACTGACTTCTGTTTTTATGGAAAGACCATACCTTTGACTGGTGTATTCTAAGACTTGCCTGGGGTGGCAAATGGGGGTAGGACTATGTGTTTTGGGGTGTTTTAAAGGGAGTAGGATTTAACAGCAGAAATCCACCATTATTCTGAAACTGTATAACCTGTAAGTAAACAATCCCTTTTCTTTTTCCCCAAACTGTTGCATTGGAGGTCCCACTTCTTGTCGGTGGGCGATCGAACCCCAGTTATTCCAGAATGGCATAGGTGGGCTTCTGTAGCATTGTGACTTCAGGCAAATTAATTAACCTTTTAAAGCTTCAATTTCTTTGTATTTAAAATGGGACTAGGGATAATCATGGAAAGAAGGGGAAGGGACTAGACAAAGAACACGTATGAATGACCTATGGACATGGATAACAGTGTGGGAATTGACTATGAGAGTCGGGGGTGGCTGGGTCAAGGAGGACAAAGGCGGAAAAATTGAGACAATTGTAATAGAATAACAATAAAAATGATTAACAAAATGGGAATAAATATTGTCAATGTATTTTTGAAGAGATTAGATAATATCAAATATGTGAAATCCTCAGCATATTATCTGAAATATCATGCAATTTAACTAGATTATCATCATCTGAATGGCAGGGTCTATGTTTTATTTACTCGTATCTCTCAAGTGCCTGGACCAATATCTTGCATATATGTCTGACTTATTCAACTTTCAGAAGCTCCAAAATCTCCTAAAGAACATAAGAAGAAACTAACCCATAATCATGGATAACACAATAATTATGAAGAGAATAAATATGATGATATTAAGCCACTAAATAGATTTTTCAGAGAAAAAGACAAAGACTAAACTTCATGTACTCATATCCTCAAACACCTCACTTACAGGGTAATATAACCAAACCTGTCAACGGAAATAATACTAACCATAGCACAAGAAGCTCATGCATCATGCCTAGCATCATTTTACAGTTATGTGATGTGCTGCAATTCCCAGTGGCTCTCAAAATTTCTTTTTTTTCATATATCATCTATGAAATGGGTGTTATCACATTGAATTAAGGTATTGCTGATGGAATAAAATGGAGTGATAGTTGCAAACATATTTGTCCATGTGAAATTTAAAAAACAAAAGATATTTGAAGCCAATCTCACCCAATCTGATACTGTTTTAAAATTTATCAGCAAGTAATGTTAAATGTTTCTACATCTGTAAATACAGACAATAATATCTGCCTTGCAAAAATAAAAGTTAGGAAAATTAAAATTAATATATCAATTTTATGTTACATAGTAGATGCTCAAATGTACTCATATGTATTATAAGACATTTTGATTATAAGGAACTTACTGGAGATACCAAATTAAGTATAACAACTTTGACATTTCTGTTAATATATTTTAACATGGATTTATTTCTCAGGATAAATCAATCTAGTTGAACATTTTAACTTTTGAAACTCTACTTTTCTCATTTCTCCTACTAACAAAAATGGATGTAAATCCCTGAATTTATCATCAGTGACTCAACTAAAACATTTAGTCTGTCCACCTAAAAGAGACAGTGTTTAGGTTATCTTTATTTTAGGACCTAAAATATACCACCTTGCCCAAGGAAATTGGCTCCTATTAGGAACTACACCTAAGAAGGGGGTCACTGCATGTGAAGCCTTAGCACCATAATAGAAATGAGCATTTCATATTTTAATTTGGTCCGGTAGGCCATACCCCGCCAAGGGAACTTTATAACTACTTAATATTGCCCAGTCATTTGAATATAAATAAGCTTGTCAAGAAAATTTGGACAATTTTTTTACTTTTATTTTTTTAAGCAACCATGTTTGGCAGCCACATTTTCCCAAGATCACCCAGCTTTAATTTTAAATTTCAAAAGCCTCACATTTAATCCCTTGAGCTGGCCTGGTACCTTGCACCATCTGTTCCCATGGTTTTATTATAACAGTGAGCACCTGCAGAGTTTTGCAACATTCAAGCTGACTGTAGACAAAAATCAAAATAATTATAATTTTCATAAAGTAAAGACTTCCATTCAGACACTACAATCCCATCTAACATGGGTTTTGGAAAATCACTCTTGCTCGTAATGTGTTTCATATGGATAAGGGTAATTTATTTCTATTTTGTTTTTGTAGAAGATCAATCCTTTAAAACCTATGTACAATCAATGTGGAATTCTCACACTCTAGCCCATCCAGAAGACTCTCGTGTATCCTAGTCAGTTCTCAGACCAGGCTTCTTTCTGTATTTTGATCAAACAAGTCCATTAGCCAATAGCAGAGATGATGTTAGCCTTTTTTTTAATTGCTCAGAATTTTTGTTGTTTTGACTGTTTATATCAGTAACGATGAGATAATATTTTGGCTTTGAACATTTGCATTGTCAATAGAATGCAAATCATTCATGTATTATCCATTAAAGACAAAAGAGGGAAAGATACAGTGAGTGTTCCTTCTCACCACATCTTTGGGACAGAGATATTCAGGTAAGCACAGGATTCTATACTAAAGAGGCTGAACTTGTGGCACAATCAGTGCTTTCTAGTAGCTAAATATCTCACCAATAGGTTGATCATCTGTAATTCACTAGAGAACTGCTTATGCAGGATATATAAAGATCTTATAAAATGTATAACCAAGAATTGAGTTTGTTCTTTGTTTTGGTATTTAGAAAAAAAAACTCAATGTCAACAATGCCCATCTTTTCATGTCCTATTTTAAAAGCAGTATTCTCTTATCCACATTGCATTTCTGAGATTATTTAAAAGCTTACTTTGAGTTTTGTTTGAGTCTACTGATAAGGAGCTAAATATGATGTTTGACTCATGTTCAAATGGGAATAACAGTTCTGTAGTATAACACTATCTCACTAAGACATGACCAAATACATGTAGAACATTGTAAGAAAATTGAACAGTATCTCTGTAACACTGGAGTTCAATCAGTACCGCTTATGGACACCCCTAAAAGAATATTAACAGATATGGAATTTGCCTGTTGGCATTGTGGGGAGACAGTACAGCCATCAAAAGTGACATGTCATTTCTAGAGGAACAGTAGGAACGAAAGCACTGCTCAATTCAGAGGGTCAGAAAGCACTGGGATCTTGTACAAATGGCTCTGCTGGTGGTGAATTTGTGACAACTGCAATCAACGCCCAATAAAATAGTGGCAACTACCTACTGGAGTTACATCAGAAAGTGCACTATTCAACAGGTTATGTGAGGGTTGATCATAGCCAATATGTAGCACAACTTAAATAAAGCCCTTAGCTCCTTCCCCAGGCTCTCTTTAGCACATTGCTCACTTTATTTTCACTGAAGTGCTTCTTGTTGTCTGAGATGGCCTTATTTATTTAAATTTGTTGTTGTTGTCTATCTTTCTTGATAGAATGTGAGCTTAATACAAACTGAAGCCAAGTCTCTCCAATTCTTAGCAGCCAATAAGTATTTATTGGGTAAATGAATGAATAGAAGGTCTGTACTTTAATTATAGCATTCTAATCACATGTTCATTCTTAGTTACCAGCTTGGCTTCTTTTACTTATGATAGTATATTGAGACTTTCATCACATACTTTAAGAACAGACAAGTTTTATACTCTTTTATTCCACTGTATATTAATACTTTGAGAAACACAATTCTATTATAAAATCAACAAATAATAAGAATCCAGAATTAGGATCCTGAAAATAAAAAACACCAACATTGATTTTTATAAAGACACACTTCTATTATGCCCAAAATTTATCCCTAAAATTATACTTTTTATTATAGGTTGAATACATATAAGATACCTAAGTTAAAAAAAAGTTCTTAACCTTAGATTTGAAGCATTCATAATCTGTGAGAAAACTTGCACAAATAAAATATTTGAATTACTATTAATCACAATGTTGAAATTAAAATATAAAAAAACTCTAGTTATTTAAGGCAAAATACAGTCCTTTGATCTATATATTGAATTTTTATAACTTCTCTATCAATGATTAGCATGTAAAACAATTTTCAAAACTTGCATTATAAAAGAGACATAATTATTCCTTTTAGTGACTAGTGCTGACCCACCCAGCAAAACTGCTAAATAATCATTTTAAATGATTAAATCATTTTATAAACTTAAGGACTTTTGAAGGTCAGCATCAACATTTCAAGAATAGAATTAATAACAAACTAATTTCTAATCAATTTAGAATATAAACAAATATTATATCTCATGTAGTACACTCCCAATGGTAAGCATCATATTTTAAAATGTATGCTTTTAGTTAACTTTTGTACAAATGCCACTTTAACAATTCATGCATTAGATATTTAGAAATGGATCACAATTTTATTATTATGGAGTCATTAAATAAATATAATATTCTTATTTTGAAATGAGTGTAGAATTAGGGTAAAATTTCATGTCTTGATGCAACATGACTGCTTTTTATATTGAAAGTCTTATGATGACTTAATCTCAAAGTGCAGTTTCAGGTTAAAGAGTTCTACAAGTGCTTCTGCTTTGTCAGAATTTCCTTTTAGGATTTATTGAGAGGGAGACATTCAGAGTATTATAAGAAAATAAAACTGATGCTTTATTGTTGTTAGGCTATAAACACTCTATTTTGATTGGTTATAGTGCTACCAAAATCCACACAGTACTTAATTTATCTAACCTTCTGATAGTGAATGTACAAAGGTAAAAATAACAGGCTAGTTATAAACTAGTACTATGGTGATGACATTGTGAATTATTTAAAAAGGGCATATTCAATGTGACCACAGAGCCATCAATCATAATAGACATTGATGAGAAAAAGAGGTTTCAGTCACTTCCTGTCTGCAAGGAGAACAATTCTATCTCACAGGTAGCTGTGAAGTGCTGGGTGACCTGATGTCACTTGCATTGTTGCTCTACCCTTTGAACGGAGCAAGTAGATTCTCTCAATATTAGAATCGAATGAGTAAATAAATTCGCAGTTCACTGCCACTCTCCTTCCGAGTGCACACTTCAATTTGTCTAACAATAGAGAGGACAGAAAAGCAGAAATCTCTTAAAGCGTGGATGAATTTTTTATGGAATGTTCAAATCCAGCTGCAAAGGATGGGTTTTAAATAGTAGCAGACACCCTTTTAGAGGGAGCCCCAAGAGACAAAATCTTTTGGAAGTGTTTTGTGTTGAATTAATTCCTTTCCATGTACACATCCGTAGCTTTTCTTCTGCAGCCCACCTTTCACTAAATTGTTCCACCATTGATCATTGAGACACCAAATAAAAACAGTTCCTTTATCTTTAATCTACAGAATGCAGAAGAATTTCTATTTCAAGTGCATAAGAACATTTTTTAAAGTGCATGTGTGCTGTACTGCTTTATTTGTCTGCTTGATTCACTAGGGAAATTGGTTTTGTAGGAGAAGGAAAAGGTGGCTGGTTAGGAAATTCTTTTTTAAATATACATACTAATAATTTCAGCATCTTTTTCTGTGCAAGTAATCAGAATCATTTTGTTTACCACAATTCTTCCCCTCAAAGTTTTCAACATAAATGTTAACATTGAATGCATAAATTTTTATTATTTAAATTTTTAAGTATCGCTTTTCCCCAGTCACAGAATCCTACAAAATCCTCTGGCATTTACAAACCAAAAGGTACAAGAGATGTGCAATTTTTTTCTACATGATTATATAGTAAAATCCACTATCTCATTGAGCACGTTCACATCTCATGACATAAATCCATGAATGCCAAGGAATTTTTCTTTGCAAATATTCTCTTAGAAATTAGTAATTGTTAGTAAATAAGCTTTCTTCCTCTACCTCCATCCTCCCTTACCCTCCTTTAGCCACAGATGATTACCTCTTCCTATAAGAATGCAAATATGAAATGTTTTTGCATTGCATTCTGCATCTACAGCACAGTCTCTTGAAGCATGTACACTACTCATTTTTATTCACTGTACCTCTATAATATATTCTGGGAGTATATTCATCTCAATGTAACCTCTGAAACCACTTTAAAAGTATGCACCACCACTTAATTGTTAATAAGAGGTAAATCAAAGGTAAAAGATAACTAATTAATTTTCTAGCTCAGTTTTATTTTACTGTAACTGTTTTGAGAAAATATAACAAAACCCCATTAGTGTTAAGGTAAGCCCATGAAACAACATAATATAATGCAAGAAAGACATTTAATAGTGTAGAGGAATGTTAAATTACTAATTAACTCCAAGTTACTGTATAAGAAAGCATAGTAATTTACAGGATTATTGCAATATGCAGCTTGGATTGCCACGAGGGTCAGCTAGGGAGCATTTCTTTCTATCCCCCTCCCTACCTTAGTGTGGTGGTTACTGTAAAAATCTTCTCACATTAAAACATACTCTCCTATCCACAGTTCATTGCTGCTAATTAGCAGCAGTTGAGATTTTGCTAGCAGTCATTTTTTTTTCTGTTAAGCTGCCAAGTGTTCCCAACTGCTCGAGACTCTCCAAGCACAGAGTGTCCAGCTGCCGGCTTGCACCACGACGCTGCGTCTTTCAGCTGCTTCCTGTCAACTTTAACACCTGTGCAAAGAAAACACTAATCAAATTATCTGTATTGGCTTTTGTTGTTGGGAGGAAGGTTATCATAAGCGGTCTAGATACTTTGGCCCACGCTCATCATCTACTTCTAGAAATATACATTGAAACACACACACACACACACACACACACACACACGGTTGAGATGGTAGCTCTCTAAAACTTAAATCGCTGCCATATCTGTCACGTCCAACTCAAGTGTTTTCTGTCTATTTAAACTTTTATTTAAGCAATAAGGCTTGGGAAAGTCATCTTTTAGTTTTACCTAAATATATAAGAAGAATGCCATCACTTTGATTAATAATTGATTAAATAAACCATCCCTGCATCAAAGACAGGAAGAAGAGCGGCTCACTGAAAGGCTGGACTATCAAACAGGACTTTGTTGTCTTCACTGCTTTAGAACTGCAGCATCGCAGAGTCGGAGGAACACTCATTTTGAGATTTTAAATAATCATGTAAAATTAAAGTGGCTCCTTTTTTTCTTTTTAATTAAATAGTAGTAGTGTTAAAACACTATAAATTTAGAAATAATCATACAGCCTAATCATTTCCTGCCTCTTCCATTGGCTTTATGACTAATTTATATTTAACCTTCTTAGGAACCTACAATCAGAATGTACTTTTTTAAAAAATTCAAAGCAACTGTCACTGGTGTCTAATATCTGTGCAAAGGCAGATAGAGACTTAAAGATGTTTTAAAACTGAAAGATGTTCTATAAAGGACTGAAATGCTTATATGGTTTTGTTAACAAAATAGGCACTACTTTCTGATGACTACAGAACTTTTGATAAACGTCTAGCTCATTGGTTCTTATTTTCTATTTATCCTGTTGAATCTAATGTTAAAATGACTGTAATTATACAAACGTGTGTATTTACATGGACGTTAGCATTACAATAAAGCAAATGAGGCAACCAAAATTGAAAAGGGACTAACTTTGATTCATATATCATATCTGTTTGATACTATTATTTCCTTTAGATCTTGGTTGAAGTATTATATTATAACTAAATTCACTCTTACTTCATTTATACTTTAAAAAGGCAAAGGGATTGTAAAATTTACCTCTGACATGAGTATAAAATTTATTGTGCTGACAGAAATGAATCCACTCAGACTAAGATCAAAATTGTAGCCCCAGGGTAACCCAGGATGAGTGTCAACTACGTTTTGCTGTTAAGTTTCACAAAAAAATTCCCTCCAGAAATTTCAATCACAATATTCTAAATCTTTCTTTATATTAACGGCTCAAAAAATAATAGAAAGGGCATATAAAAAGCATAGGTGCTTATATTTTAGAACCATAATTTTGTGTTTTAAGAACAAAATATTCTTTTAATTTCCTCTTTTTTATGAAAAAGGAATAATAAAGGTATTATTCAGTACTCAGGACTATCATATCAGAGATTTACAAATAGAATTCCTGCTAATACAACATAACCTCTTTTATCTGAACTATTCAAAATTTATTCAGTCAAAATAATCAAATAAATACACAGGTAGGACAGCGTCACTATGATGACCAATCAAACACTTTACCTTTGTCCACCCTCCCTCACCCTATGCATGTCTGCATTCGGACAGAGAGACAATTAGTAGCGGTCTTTGAAAGGCTACTCTTTAATTCATGGCAAAGAGATAATTTTATAGATAGTGGTAAGAAAATGTACAAAAAAGTTATTTAAAGCCAATACTTGTTTAAGTGTCTGATTTTTTCATAAGCAAACAAAGGCCTTCAAATTGTGAAGCAGGACTTTGAACAAGTTGGTTAACCTTGCTGAACCTTGTAGCTCAGTCTTTGCAATGCAGATAGTGACAGCTACTTTGTAGTTCTGTGCTGGCGCCCAAACAGTCTCGATTTTAACTAAGAGAATAGAAAGGTTTTCTAAGTGTCTGGAGGATTGCAAAACTTGATGCTGAAATGGTGAAATTCCATGAAACCTTGCTCTCCCTGATTTCTTCAGTATTAAATTTTACACAGGAAAAGTTGAATAGAATAAATTCTTTCAAGCTGTGGTATAACTAAGAAAGATGAAATGTTATTCCTCCCAAAGACACATTTTTGTAGGAGGTAGGACTAATTGATCAATTGGATGGCTGAAAAATTATCCTGGGAGGGTGGATTGAGTTGGGAGGAGGGTTAGCTGTTTGGAATCGATGTTCTCATAGCACCATTGAAATTTCATAATAACATCATCCCATCTCACATATATGCCTGTAAATTTGACTTTTTTCTAACTGTCATGCATTTGTCAGAAATTATTTT